>CM060473.1:29346031-29358531 GCA_030544235.1 Lepturacanthus savala
GTGATTTAAAGCTCATTCACTTCATCTTTAACAGCATCAGACTCAGTTTAATGATAAATCTGAAAATCTCTGCTCAAAGTTTGTAGAGTTGGATTCTGCTGCTCTGGTCCTGTTTCTCTGATTTGAGCCTGAGGTTGTTGTTGTTGTTTATTTGTTGTTGTTTGGTTTAACTCTGCTGATCCAATCAGATAAAGTTTGAAGATCTAGGAAAAATAGTATTTTTTCAGTATGAAACTTGTCTTATTCAGAGTAATCGACATATGAATGAAGATGGTTCATGTCATTTATTTGTAACCAGCTGCTGCATCATCAGATTAAAGGATGTCAGAGTATTTCACCACAATCTCACTCTGTCTCACACACACACACACACACACACACACACACACACACACACACACACACACACACACACACACACACACACACACACACACACACACACACACACACACACAGTGTCAGATATATCAGGTTATTTCTTTCTTTGCATTTATGAAGCATGTTTCACCACAATCACACAAAGTGTTATAACTTCTGACGGGAACCATTTCGGTTGTGGCTGGAAAACCTTCAGCAGGTGTGGATCATATAAAGGGTTCTGTACCTGGGGGTCAAGGGTCAGTCCTTCACTAAAGGATGAGCGTCCAGGATGGAAGTCTTTGTGAAATAGAGGAGGATGTGTCTGAACTGAAAATATTTTCTGATTCTAATGATTCTGATTTTGAAGTAGATGAGGGAGTAGCTATTCCTATTCATGTCAAAAATGATGAAATACAGTCGTCTTCATCCCCAAATACACACACACACATTACACACACACACACACACATTACACACACACACATTACACACACACATTACACACACACACATTACACACACACACACACATTACACACACACACATTACACACACACACACACACATTACACACACACACATTACACACACACATTACACACACACACATTACACACACACACACACATTACACACACATACATTACACACACACATTACACACACACACATTACACACACACATTACACACACATACATTACACACACACACACACACATTACACACACATACATTACACACACACACACACACATTACACACACACACATTACACACACATACACATTACACACACATACATTACACACACACACACATTACACACACACACATTACACACACACACACATTACACACACATACATTACACACACACACACACACATTACACACACACACACACATTACACACACATACATTACACACACACACACATTACACACACATACATTACACACACACACACACATTACACACACACACATTACACACACACACACACATTACACACACACACACATTACACACACACACATTACACACACACACACACATTACACACACATACATTACACACACATACATTACACACACACATTACACACACACACATTACACACACACATTACACACACATACATTACACACACACACACACATTACACACACATACATTACACACACACACACACACACATTACACACACACACATTACACACACATACACATTACACACACATACATTACACACACATACACATTACACACACATACATTACACACACACACACATTACACACACACACATTACACACACACACACACATTACACACACATACATTACACACACACACACATTACACACACACACACATTACACACACATACATTACACACACACACACATTACACACACACACATTACACACACACACATTACACACACACACACATTACACACACACACATTACACACACACACACACATTACACACACATACATTACACACACACACACATTACACACACACACATTACACACACACATTACACACATACACATTATACACACACATTACACACACACACACACACACACACATCACACACACACACACACACACACTAGAATACCACAATCTTTCCACTGATTCCACTCCATTTCTGTGTGTGTGTGTGTGTTTATATTGTTGTGTGTGTGTTGTGATATTGTTGTGTGTGTGTTTATATTGTTGTGTGTGTGTTGTGGTATTGTAGTGTGTGTGTGTGTGTGTGTTTATATTGTTGTGTGTGTGTTGTGGTATTGTAGTGTGTGTGTGTGTGTGTGTTTATATTGTGTGTGTGTTGTGATATTGTTGTGTGTGTGTTTATATTGTTGTGTGTGTGTTGTGGTATTGTAGTGTGTGTGTGTGTGTGTGTGTTTATATTGTTGTGTGTGTTGTGATATTGTAGTGTGTGTGTGTTTATATTGTTGTGTGTGTGTTGTGGTATTGTAGTGTGTGTGTGTGTGTTGTGGTATTGTAGTGTGTGTGTGTGTGTGTTTATATTGTTGTGTGTGTGTTGTGATATTGTAGTGTGTGTGTGTGTGTATGCCCCCCTGCTGCCTCCATTATGCTCTGATCCCATGATGCATTGCAGCCGTCCAGGGTTGAGGGTTCATTGGGGACGCTGGGAATTTTTGGAACCAAACCCAGCAATCTGATTGGCTGCCCCGGTCCAGCTGACTCCTGATTGGCTGAGCAGGTTTTATTTGGTGAATTTGATGCTGTTTCTGTATCAGAGAAAAGATGAATGGAGGAGATCTCACTGGGTGGGTTACCAGCTGTGATGTCACACACACACACTCTCACACACTGTCGCACACACACACACACTGTCTCACACACACTGTCTCACACACACTGTCGCACACACTGTCTCACACACACTGTTGCACACACACCGTCTCACACACACTGTCGCACACTGTCGCACACATACTGTCGCACACATACTGTCGCACACATACTGTCGCACACATACTGTCGCACACTGTGTCACACATACTGGCGCACACTGTCTCACACACACTGTCGCACACTGTCTCACACATACTGTGTCACACATACTGTCGCACACTGTCTCACACACACTGTCGCACACTGTCTCACACATACTGTCGCACACTGTCTCACACACACTGTCTCACACACACTGTCGCACACATACTGTGTCACACATACTGTCGCACACTGTGTCACACACACTGTCGCACACTGTCTCACACACACTGTCTCACACACACTGTCTCACACATACTGTGTCACACACACTGTCGCACACTGTCTCACACATACTGTCGCACACTGTCTCACACACACTGTCTCACACACACTGTCGCACACATACTGTGTCACACATACTGTCGCACACTGTGTCACACACACTGTCGCACACTGTCTCACACACACTGTCTCACACACACTGTCTCACACATACTGTGTCACACATACTGTCGCACACTGTGTCACACACACTGTCGCACACATACTGTGTCACACATACTGTCGCACACTGTGTCACACACACTGTCGCACACTGTCTCACACACACTGTCTCACACACACTGTCACAACATACTGTCGCACACTGTCTCACACACACTGTCTCACACACACTGTGTCACACATACTGTCACACACTGTGTCACACACACTGTCGCACACTGTCTCACACATACTGTCTCACACATACTGTCGCACACTGTCTCACACACACTGTGTCACACATACTGTCGCACACTGTCTCACACACACTGTGTCACACACACTGTCGCACACTGTCTCACACACACTGTCTCACACACACTGTGTCACACATACTGTCACACACTGTGTCACACACACTGTCGCACACTGTCTCACACATACTGTCTCACACATCCTGTCGCACACTGTCTCACACACACTGTGTCACACATACTGTCGCACACTGTCTCACACACACTGTGTCACACATACTGTCGCACACTCTCACACACACTGTCTCACACATACTGTCGCACACTGTCTCACACACACTGTGTCACACATACTGTCGCACACTGTCTCACACACACTGTCGCACACATACTGTCGCACACACACTGTTGCACACACACTGTCGCACACACACTGTCGCACACTGTCTCACACATACTGTCGCACACACACTGTCGCACACTGTCTCACACACACTGTCGCACACTGTCTCACACATACTGTCTCACACACACTGTCGCACACTGTCTCACACATACTGTCTCACACATACTGTCTCACACACACTGTCGCACACTGTCTCACACACACTGTGTCACACATACTGTCGCACACTGTCTCACACACACTGTCGCACACATACTGTCGCACACACACTGTTGCACACACACTGTCGCACACACACTGTCGCACACTGTCTCACACATACTGTCGCACACACACTGTCGCACACTGTCTCACACACACTGTCGCACACTGTCTCACACATACTGTCTCACACACACTGTCGCACACTGTCTCACACATACTGTCTCACACATACTGTCGCACACTGTCTCACACACACTGTCGCACACTGTCTCACACATACTGTCGCACACTGTCTCACACATACTGTCTCACACATACTGTCGCACACACACTGTCACACACTGTCGCACACACACTGTCACACACATACTGTCACACACTGTCTCACACACACTGTCTCACGCACACACACACACTGTCGTACACACACTGTCACACACATACTGTCACACACTGTCTCACACACACTGTCTCACGCACACACACATACTGTCGTACACACACTGTCACACACATACTGTCACACACTGTCTCACACATACTGTCGCACACACACTGTCACACACTGTCTCACACACACTGTCTCACGCACACACACACACTGTCGTACACACACTGTCGCATGCACACTGTCACACACACACACACACACACCACACACACACACTGTCACACACACACAGTGTCTCATACACTCACAGAATGCAGCATTGTTTGGCCACAGAAATATCTGTTATATAAATATATGTTGCTGCTAAAATAACTAATAAAATAATTCACTATAAAAACTAAATAATATAAAAATAATTCACTGTAAAAAACTAAATAATATAAAAAATAATTCACTATAAAAACTAAATAATATAAAAATAATTCACTATAAAAACTAAATAATATAAAAATAATTCACTGTAAAAACTAAATAATATAAAAATAATTCACTGTAAAAACTAAATAATATAAAAATAATTCACTATAAAAACTAAATTAACTCATAGTTGTGTTTTTATTTGATGTTAATTCAGTAAATAACAAACAGCAGAAACTGGATCATCAGTCAAATTCTGATTATTTATCTTTTTATTGAAATGAGTGTGAGGAGCAGGAGGAGGTGATGAAGGAGCAGCAGGAGCTCCTCCTGCTGCTCCTCCTCCTCCTCCTCCTCCTCCTGCTGCTCCTCCATCACCACCTCCTGCTGCTCCTCCATCACCTCCTCCTGCTCCTCCTCCTCCTGCTGCTCCTCCATCACCTCCTCCTGCTGCTCCTCCATCACCTCCTGCTGCTCCTCCTCCTCCTGCTACTCCTCCTCCTGCTCCTCCTGCTGCTGCTCCTCCTCCTGCTGCTCCTCCATCACCTCCTCCTGCTGCTCCTCCATCACCTCCTGCTGCTCCTCCTGCTCCTCCTGCTGCTGCTCCTCCTCCTCCTCCTGCTGCTCCTCCATCACCACCTCCTGCTGCTCCTCCATCACCTCCTCCTGCTGCTCCTCCTGCTCCTCCTGCTGCTGCTCCTCCTCCTCCTCCTGCTGCTCCTCCATCACCACCTCCTGCTGCTCCTCCATCACCTCCTCCTGCTGCTCCTCCTGCTGCTCCTCCTCCTGCTGCTCCTTCTCCTGCTGCTCCTCCTGCTGCTCCTCCTCCTCCTCCTCCTACTCCTCCTACAGTGACTCTTTTCTTTTTTGTTGCTCCCACTGGAGGAAAATCTGAAAAACCTGAAACCATAATTACTATAATCACCACTGGAACTTTAACTCTAACACACATAACACACACACACACACACACACACATAACACACACACACATCACACACACACATAACACACACATTATAACACACACACACACATTATAACACACACATCACACACACACATAACACACACACACACACACATTATAACACACACACACACACACACAAAAAACACACACATACATAACACACACACACATAACACACACACATTATAACACACACACACACACATAACACACACATAACACACACATTATAACACACACACATTATAACACACACACACATAACACACACATGACACACGCACATAACACACACATACATAACACACACACACATTATAACACACACACACACATAACACACACACATTATAACACACACACATTATAACACACACACACATAACACACACATACATAACACACACACACCATTATAACACACACACATTATAACACATTTCATTGATTTCATTTAGTTTTTAGTTAATTTCTCCATCTGTACATTTCCCTCGAACTGATTCACATTTAATCTCATGATTCCAGACTTTTCTGTTTCTTCTGCGGTATAGAAGAAGGGTTAGGGGTTAAGGTTAGGGGTTAGGGTTAAGGTTAGGGGTTCGGGTTAGGGGTTCGGGGTTAGGGTTAGGGGTTAATGTTAGGGATTAGGGGTTAGGGTTAAAGTTAGGGGTTCGGGGTTAGGGGTTAGGGTAAGGGGTTAGGGTAAGGGGTTAGGGTTAGGGGTTAGGGTAAGGGGTTAGGGTAAGGGGTTAGGGGGTTAGGGTAAGGGGTTAGGGTAAGGGGTTGGGGTTAGGGGTAAGGGGTTAGGGGTAAGGGGTTAGGGGTAAGGGGTTAGGGTAAGGGGTTAGGGGTAAGGGGTTAGGGTAAGGGGTTAGGGTAAGGGGTTAGGGGTAAGGGGTTAGGGTAAGGGGTTAGGGGTAAGGGGTTAGGGTAAGGGGTTAGGGGTTAGGGTTAGGGGTTAGGGTTAGGGGTTAGGGCGAACCATAACCCTAGAAACCTGGAGGCAGTTTAAAGTCGGAGATAAAATCTCCCAGAAGTTCAGGTTTTAGTTTTCATGTTGCGACGCATGTTTTCTGCTGTTGAAACGAGTTTAACAAGTGAATAAATCTGCTTCATCCTGCAACTTCTCATCTTATTAAGTGTGAAGTTCAGCCTGCAGCTGCACACATTCACTGAGCTCTGTGCATTAGCATTTATTACAAGTTGTTTTATAGTATTCAAGGTTGGAGCATCTTGAATTATCAGGCCTGAAGCTGCATGAATCATTCATCAACTTTCATATTAAAACTGGTCATTTGTTTCTGAGCCAAAGTGAAAGAAGATGAAGCTTCAACAGGTTGAACTATCACAGCTTTTATTATAATGTTTTATGATATTATTTATATTATTTCATTATATTTTAATACATTTTATTATGTTTTATTATAATTTTTTATTATAATCAACAGAAACTCAGCATAATTGATGGTTGTGACACTCAGAGATGCTGCATTTGAAGTTAAAACTGCACACACACACACACACACACACACCACACACACACACACACACACACACACACACACACACACACACGATTCCTCTAACATGGAACAGACTTTTCTGTTCTTCTGAATCTTTGTTGGTTTCTTTTAAAAATTAAAATCAGTGGTTAGGGTTAACCCTAACCCTATTCAGTGAATCTGAATAAAATGTGTCACTGTGAGAAGAAACTTTACAAACAGATGGTGTGGTTATTATTACATGTATTATTATATATAATATTATATATATATTATTGTAATTGCTGCAGCTCAGCAGGTTAATACGAGTTCAGTCTTTGAAAATCAGCCATTTCCAGATCAGAATCTGAGTTTATCAGAGTTTAGTTGAAGCTGCAGTCGGGTTCTGTTTCACTTCCTGTTTCACTGGTTCAGCGTTTTCTCTTCAGAAAAACTCAGTCCCTGGAGGGTGTGTGTGTGTGTGTGTGTGTGTGTGTGTGTGTGTGTGTGTGTGCTCGCTAATTGGGACATAGGTTGTGTGAGTGCTGGAGCCATTTTGATGTTAGTCCCACATGAGCATCACTGTAAATCTTGATAATGGTATTAAGGTTGTCAAGTTGGTCTGAACATACACACACATATACATACACACACACACACACACACAGCCAGGCTTCTTATTACTGGAGGAAATACTTGTCGTCTAAACTCCATTAAAACAGCAGAAAAACCGTTTAAAACCTGAAATACATGAAGATGATCACTATATATATATATATATATATATATATATATATATATATATATATATATATATAATTAGTTAATTAGTATCATCACAGCTGCTGAGCTCCATCACTAACAGGTTTATTTACAACTGCAAACATCTGTATTTCTCAATGAAACCTTTGTTAAATCTGGCTGTTTATACAAGGCAACTGTATTAATTAGTAGTACTAATACTGTAGTAGTACAGTAGTACTAATACTGTAGTAGTACAGTAGTACTAATACTGTAGTATTACAGTAGTACTAATACTGTAGTAGTACAGTAGTACTAATACTGTAGTAGTACAGTAGTACTCATACTGTAGTAGTACAGTAGTACAGTAGTATTCATACTGTAGTAGTACAGTAGTACTAATACTGTAGTACTCCAGGTGTAGTGAATGTTGTCAGTCCTGAGTGACACTAACAGATCAGAACTGTTTGTGTTGATGATAAAACAATAAAATGGACTTTTAAATAACAAGAAACCAACATGAACATAAAGAATTCCTCACTGACCCATTTATACGAGCTGCAGCTTGGTGTCTGTATGTGTATGTATATATATATATATATAACAAAAAAATAAAACACTGTTTTATTCTTCTTAAGCTTTGTTCAGATATTTACCCAGAAAGATATTACTGGTGAGATTTTAAAACACGTTTTATTTAATACGCTTAGTAACTGGTAGAGTAGACAGGTAGGGTAGACAGGTAGAGTAGACAGGTAGACGGGTAGAGACAGCGACAGGTAGAGTAGACAGGTAGGGTAGATGGGTAGAGTAGACAGGTAGAGTAGACGGGTAGGACAGGTAGAGACAGCGACAGGTAGGGTAGACGGGTAGAGTAGACAGGTAGAGTAGACGGGTAGAGTAGACAGGTACACAGGTAGGGTAGACAGGTAGAGTAGACAGGTAGGGTAGACAGGTAGGGTAGACAAGTAGACAGGTAGAGTAGACAGGTAGACAGGTAGGGTAGACAGGTAGGGTAGACGGGTAGACAGGTAGACAGGTAGAAGACAGGTAGAGTAGACATGTAGACAGGTAGAGACAGCGACAGGTTGGGTAGACAGGTAGAGTAGACAGGTAGGGTAGACAGGTAGACAGGTAGAGACAGCGACAGGTAGGGCAGACGGGTAGAGTAGATAGGTAGGGTAGATGGGTAGAGTAGACAGGTAGAGTAGACAGGTAGAGTAGACAGGTAGGGTAGACAGGTAGAGTAGACAGATAGGGTAGACAGGTAGAGTAGACAGGTAGACAGGTAGGGTAGACAGGTAGAGTAGACAGGTAGAGTAGACATGTAGACGGGTAGGGTAGACAGGTAGAGTAGACAGGTAGAGTAGACATGTAGACAGGTAGGGTAGACGGGTAGAGTAGACAGGTAGACAGGTAGAGACAGCGACAGGTAGGGTAGACAGGTAGGGTAGACAGGTAGAGTAGACAGGTAGAGTAGACATGTAGACAGGTAGGGTAGACAGGTAGACGGGTAGAGTAGACAGGTAGACAGGTAGGGTAGACAGGTAGAGTGTGTATGTATATATATGTATATATATATATATATATATATATATGTGCATGTATATATATATATATGTATGTATATATATATATGTATGTATGTATGTGTATGTATGTATATATATATATATGTATGTATGTATATGTATGTATATGTATGTATATATATGTATATATATATGTATGTATATATATATGTATATATATATATGTATGTGTATATATATATATATATATATATATATATATTAGGCTTGTCCCGATCCAATATCGGATCGGCCACCGATATTAGCAAAAATATGCGTATTGGTATCGGCGCGGGCACGGGAAAATAATCTGATCCGTTAAAAAAAAGTCCGGGTTTTCCAGCGCACCTATTCAGATAATCCGTTCCAGTTTTTTTGCTGTGGTTTCGCTAGGGTTAGTGTGTGTGTGTGTGTGTGTGTGTGTGTGTGTGTGTGTGTGTGTGTGAGAAACCATATCAGAGCAGCAGCAGGAAATCCTCGATTAGTTTGTTTTGTTTTGTTGGTTGGAAACAAAGAAATGATCAAGGACGACTGGACAGATTCCCTTAATGATGTTAAATATGCATCATAACACACACACACACACACACACACACACACACACACACACACACACACACACACACACACACACACAGTGTTTTACTGTGCTTTTCACTTACTGAAAATGCAAATGTTGCAGCAGCCAAGTGCAATAAAAACTAATGAGACTAGAGTTTAGTGCAGGCTGATGGCCACATAAAGGGAATTATCCTGTAATATATATATATATATATATATATATATATATATATATATATATATATATATATATATATATAAATGATATAAAAGATTAGATTGAACTCTGACAGTTACACATGTATGAATACAGGGTAACTACATAACTAAATGTAATTTAGCATCTACTCAGAAGTGCAAAGCAGCGAAATCTTAGATATTAATATTTACAGTATGATACAATATAGTGGAACGTAGTTTGGAATAAGTTACATACATAAATAGCGTAACATGAACCAAATAATATGGACAGCATATAGTATATAAGCATCTGTATATATAAGTATACAGATGTGATATGTGGTAAAAGTGGTGTAGAGACGGTGTAGTGGTGGTGTAGAGGTGGTGTAGTGATGAGGTGGTGTAGTGTAGAGGTGGTGTAGTGATGAGGTGGTGTAGTGTAGTGGTGGTGTTGAGGTGGTGTAGTGTAGAGGTGGTGTAGTGATGAGGTGGTGTAGTGTAGTGGTGGTGTTGAGGTGGTGTAGTGTAGAGGTGGTGTAGTGTAGAGGTGGTGTTGAGGTGGTGTAGTGTAGAGGTGGTGTAGTGGTGGTGTTGAGGTGGTGTAGTGTAGAGGTGGTGTAGTGTAGAGGTGGTGTTGAGGTGGTGTAGTGTAGAGGTGGTGTAGTGTTGAGGTGGTGTTGAGGTGGTGTAGTGTAGTGGTGGTGTAGTGGTGGTGTTGAGGTGGTGTAGTGTAGAGGTGGTGTAGTGTAGAGGTGGTGTTGAGGTGGTGTAGTGTAGAGGTGGTGTAGTGTTGAGGTGGTGTTGAGGTGGTGTAGTGTAGTGGTGGTGTAGTGATGAGGTGGTGTAGTGATGAGGTGGTGTAGTGTAGTGGTGGTGTAGTGATGAGGTGGTGTAGTGTAGAGGTGGTGTAGTGTTGAGGTGGTGTTGAGGTGGTGTAGTGTAGTGGTGGTGTAGTGATGAGGTGGTGTAGTGTAGAGGTGGTGTTGAGGTGGTGTAGTGTAGTGGTGGTGTAGTGGTGGTGTTGTGGTGGTGTTGAGGTGGTGTAGTGTAGTGGTGGTGTAGTGGTGGTGTTGAGGTGGTGTAGTGTAGTGGTGGTGTAGTGGTGGTGTTGAGGTAGTGTAGTGGTGTTGAGGTGGTGTAGTGTAGTGGTGGTGTAGTGTTGAGGTGGTGTGGTGTAGTGTAGTGGTGGTGTAGAGGTGGTGTAGTGTTGAGGTGGTGTAGTGTAGTGGTGGTGTAGAGGTGGTGTAGTGTTGAGGTGGTGTAGAGGTGGTGTAGTGTAGTGGTGGTGTAGTGTTGAGGTGGTGTAGTGTAGAGGTGGTGTTGAGGTGGTGTAGTGTAGAGGTGGTGTAGTGTAGAGGTGGTGTAGTATAGAGGTGGTGTAGTGTAGAGGTGGTGTAGTGATGAGGTGGTGTAGTGTAGTGGTGGTGTTGAGGTGGTGTAGTGTAGAGGTGGTGTAGTGATGAGGTGGTGTAGTGTAGTGGTGGTGTTGAGGTGGTGTAGTGTAGAGGTGGTGTAGTGTAGAGGTGGTGTTGAGGTGGTGTAGTGTAGAGGTGGTGTAGTGGTGGTGTTGAGGTGGTGTAGTGTAGAGGTGGTGTAGTGTAGAGGTGGTGTTGAGGTGGTGTAGTGTAGAGGTGGTGTAGTGTTGAGGTGGTGTTGAGGTGGTGTAGTGTAGTGGTGGTGTAGTGGTGGTGTTGAGGTGGTGTAGTGTAGAGGTGGTGTAGTGTAGAGGTGGTGTTGAGGTGGTGTAGTGTAGAGGTGGTGTAGTGTTGAGGTGGTGTAGAGGTGGTGTAGTGTAGTGGTGGTGTAGTGTTGAGGTGGTGTAGTGTAGAGGTGGTGTAGAGGTGGTGTAGTATAGAGATGGTGTAGTGTAGAGGTGGTGTAGTGTAGAGGTGGTGTAGAGGTGGTGTAGAGGTGGTGTAGTGTAGAGGTGGTGTAGTGTAGAGGTGGTGTAGAGGTGGTGTAGTATAGAGATGGTGTAGTGTAGAG
>CM060473.1:29364408-29366908 GCA_030544235.1 Lepturacanthus savala
CTAACCCTAACCCTAACCCTAACCCTAACCCGACCCTAACCCTAACCCTAACCCTAACCCTAACCCTAACCCTAACCCAAACCCTAACCCTAACCCTAACCCTAACCCTAACCCTAACCCTAACCCTAACCCTAACCCTAACCCTAACCCTAACCCTAACCCTAACCCTAACCCTAACCCTAACCCTAACCCTAACCCTAACCCTAACCCTAACCCTAACCCTAACCCTAACCCTAACCCTAACCCTAACCCTAACCCTAACCCTAACCCTAACCCTAACCCTAACCCTAACCCTAACCCTACCCTAACCCTAACCCTAACCCTAACCCTAACCCTAACCCTAACCCTAACCCTAACCCTAACCCTAACCCTAACCCTAACCCTAACCCTAACCCTAACCCTAACCCTAACCCTAACCCTAACCCTAACCCTAACCCTAACCCTAACCCTAACCCTAACCCTAACCCTAACCCTAACCCTAACCCTAACCCTAACCCTAACCCTAACCCTAACCCTAACCCTAACCCTAACCCTAACCCTAACCCTAACCCTAACCCTAACCCTAACCCTAACCCTAACCCTAACCCTAACCCTAACCCTAACCCTAACCCTAACCCTAACCCTAACCCTAACCCTAACCCTAACCCTAACCCTAACCCTAACCCTAACCCTAACCCTAACCCTAACCCTAACCCTAACCCTAACCCTAACCCTAACCCTAACCCTAACCCTAACCCTAACCCTAACCCTAACCCTAACCCTAACCCTAACCCTAACCCTAACCCTAACCCTAACCCTAACCCTAACCCTAACCCTAACCCTAACCCTAACCCTAACCCTAACCCTAACCCTAACCCTAACCCTAACCCTAACCCTAACCCTAACCCTAACCCTAACCCTAACCCTAACCCTAACCCTAACCCTAACCCTAACCCTAACCCTAACCCTAACCCTAACCCTAACCCTAACCCTAACCCTAACCCTAACCCTAACCCTAACCCTAACCCTAACCCTAACCCTAACCCTAACCCTAACCCTAACCCTAACCCTAACCCTAACCCTAACCCCTAACCCTAACCCTAACCCTAACCCTAACCCTAACCCTAACCCTAACCCTAACCCTAACCCTAACCCTAACCCTAACCCTAACCCTAACCCTAACCCTAACCCTAACCCTAACCCTAACCCTAACCCTAACCCTAACCCTAACCCTAACCCTAACCCTAACCCTAACCCTAACCCTAACCCTAACCCTAACCCTAACCCTAACCCTAACCCTAACCCTAACCCTAACCCTAACCCTAACCCTAACCCTAACCCTAACCCTAACCCTAACCCTAACCCTAACCCTAACCCTAACCCTAACCCTAACCCTAACCCTAACCCTAACCCTAACCCTAACCCTAAACATAACCCTAACCATAACCCTTAACCAGGCCCAAACTCCTAACCATAACCCTAACCTTAACCCCTAATTAAACCCTAACCATAACCCCTAACCAAGCCCCAACTCCTAACCATAACCCTAATCCGAACCCTAACCTTAACCCCTTACTAGGCCCTAACCCTAAACATAACCCTAATCTGAACCCTAACTACTAACCCTAACCACAGTCTAAGCCCTAAACCTAACCTTAACTAGACCCCAACCATAACCTTATACCTAACCTTAACCCTAATTTTAACCTTAACCTGAATTTAACCCTTAACTAGGCCCTAACGACTAACCTTAAGCCTAAACCAACTACTTGGAGATTATGATAACATAGTAATAAACACCAATTTAATCAATCACCTTGTTTTATTGGACATCAGGTCGGACTTCAATCAGGCTGCGGTTAGCCGGGCGGCCGCGAAGAGGGTCTCCTCTTTGACTGCTCTGATCTCTCTCCTGATTTCCTTATACTTGGAGATTGTAATAACATAGTAATTAACACCAATTCAATCTAAATCTGCTTGGTACTGGAAACTTTGGGTGATCTCCTTATATCCTCCTGTTCTATCCTTTCAAGATTCAGTGGGAGCGGGCCCCAACAGGTTCATGTGGTAGTGCCGCTACCGGAGTTCACGTCATCCAACCATGCAATACCCGTCAAAGGGTCCCATGGGACGTGTTCATCGTTAATTTTACAAATCCTAACCCTAACCCTAACCCTAACCCTAACCCTAACCCTAACCCTAACCCTAACCCTAACCCACGAACACGTCCACCCCAGTTGGACCAGGCTAGGGGCAGGTCCGATGGGAGGATGGCGGGAGCACCCCCCGCCCCCTTTCGTAGGGGACGGAACAATTTCCCCTATCCTAACCCTAACCCTAACCCTAACCCTAACCCTAACCCCTAACCCTAACCCTAACCCTAACCCTAACCCTAACCCTAACCCTAACCCTAACCCCTAACCCTAACCCTAACCCTAACCCTAACCCTAACCCTAACCCTAACCCTAACCCCTAACCCCTAACCCTAACCCTAACCCTAACCCTAACCCTAACCCTAACC
>CM060473.1:29371908-29449408 GCA_030544235.1 Lepturacanthus savala
AACACCGGTTTAACATTAGACACAACAAGGAACCTAACTTACCGGTGGTCCAACATTTTTTAAACCATGGCTTGGAGGCTACTAGGATGGCGGGACTGGAAAGAAATATCAATTGGACGGATTGGGAGAGAAGGAATAGGGAGCGATTTTGGATATATGCCCTGAGTACCAGGGAACCGTTTGGATTGAACCGGAGGACTAGGTAGTCCATTAACGGAGAAAATCCCGGAACCAATCCTGACACAGTCTCGTTTACTCCTGAAAAAATGTACCGTACCTGCTGGCTCATCCCCTGGAAAAATGTATACTTACCATTCAGATACTTACCGGACAGCTGGTTGCATAACACCAACGCACCTGAACCTAATCTATTCTATACCTAAACATAACCAACTAATCCCAACCCCTAACCCTAACCCCCAACCCTAACCATAACCCCTAACCATAACCCTTAATTTTAATAAAAATAGCTTAATACTTTTCATACAATCCCCTAGAATTTAACTAACGGCCAATTGAAGGGATATCTTCCCACACGATTAAAGGACAATTCCTCTGAAAACCAACAATTCTCTTGAATTCAATATAAACCTGGTCCAAAATAGAATAAAAAATAATATGAAATATTAAAACTCATTCTTAATCCTTCTCTATTTTGCTCCTTCCGTTCTCCACTTTAACCCGTAACATGTACATCCTTTTCCCATAATCCCTTACTTCTAAACTGACGAACCCTTTAAAGTATACCCCTCCACCCAATTTATGGACAATTCCTCTATACAATACAAATAACCTTTCTCTAAAGATTAAAATAAAAAATAAATAAAAATAAAAACCCTCTCCACTTAACCAATTTCACAAAAAGGTTCCACTACATATGACGACACTAACCATTCCCACCATTCTTTAATTTTCTCCACACCCTGACCGAAAGAGATAATACAAAAGAAACACCCCCCTCTTTTTTTCTTCCCGGAACCCTGAGTGAGAGGGACGTCACTGTAGAGGACCCGCCCTAACAATTCGCATTATTAACTGATGTGTAATTAACACAATCCTTGTCAAAAAGAAACTTTTTCTGCTGATTATGGATCTTTTTGTTGTGTTTGTCTCATTAAAATCTCTCAACAAATAAATAACTTCTATTCACTTAAACAAATAAATAGTATGAACGTCCTGTTTTTCTAACAATCCTCTATGATTAAACTAACGGCAATTTTAACACATAGCTTCCCACGCAATCAAAGGACAATTCCTCTAAAAACCAACCATTGCCTTGAACTCAACATAAATAAAAATATGAAATTTTTTTCTTTTATTCCTCCCTGATCCCCCCCTCCTTTCTGATTTTTTAACCTGTAGAATATACATTTATAAAACTTCTCTTCCTAAAAAAAATTAAAGGTGGGGTGGGTGATTCTTTTTTGCAGCATTGTTTTAAAATATTGCCTGAAAACCTTTTCACATTCCCACTGCACACACTAAAATAGAATGTTTGCATAAAACTCGAAACATTTTGGTCCAGTCTAGAGGGTGTATTCAGAGGAAAACTCTGACCAATCAATGTACTGATCATCTTTACATTTATTGGCTGTCTAATACGTCCATCAAATACCTATGCACACCCCCCCACCCCTCCCTTCCCAACGGCTCCCCCTCCCACTCAACCCCTCCCCCCATTTTGCGTGTTCACTGTGTCGTCGTCACACGACCCCCCACAGCTCTGGCAATCAGGTGAGCAGACACAGCTTCGAAAGCCAACATTCAAGTTCGCTCGCACAGATATATCGTTGCAACAATGGCAGAGAAGAAGACGTCGACTGGCAGCAAAACCAAGGGGAAAACTGTTCTTGAAAAAGCAACAGCCATGTGGAAGCTAACAGAAGAACGAAACAGGACAAGAGTGGTTATCGGTACGGCTTTCCAGCGCTGGCGCCAGCTAAAAAGTGAGAAGGGGCTCCAGACGGATGCCAAAGTCGCCGAATTTTTACTGGATATGTAAGATGTTGTCTTCTAATTCCATAATATTTTGACATACTGGTCGGTTACGGGTATTGTAGGCCTATTCAACCAGTCAGTGAGAAAATGAAAGATGATGACAAACTTATTGTCAATCGAGTGACATAAGCATAATTCCAGCATGTTTCGCTAAGCTACCTACTCTGTCAACTACAAGGCTAAGCTAAGTCTGAGCTTGAGCTCTCGTCATGAAAACTCTAAATACAAGAATAACACGTGAACAATACTGTGATAATGTAATTTGATTATCGCAAATTTATGGTGACTACAACAGAAAGGTGCCTTTATCCCAGAGATACCCCATACCCCCATGTGAGTCGTTCCGTTTGTTGCCCGTGAAATAAAGCGCCCGCAAGTAAATAAGTCAGTAACAAATCATTCAGATTCAGGTATGTGGTAGGCTACTACGGGCAAATGCTTACTACTTCTAAAATAATCCATGTCTGTGACTGTAACCTATGATGGTTGGCTAGGGACAAGATACAGCAGGCTACGTACATCGTATCATTACTGCAATAACAAAGTAATTGACACACGTATCCAATCAACTAGTGGAAATCTAACAGATACTCTAGTTTGAATTTTATGTCAATATTCTTGAAATTACAATAATGAAAGACTGTTTACGTTCATTACGATGTTCACAAATCTTGTGAAGACGACATTGCTTGAAGTTAGCAAAGCAGTCACTGTCTGTCATGCTATTGGCGTGAATGCTCGTGAACTCCTGTGACCCCTCGAGAGTGTGCGCGTTCATGTATCCTGAAGAGGAGGCCGAGCCTTTGGGAGGAGGGGAGGGAGTGTATATTTTCAAAATCTCACTTGTGTTGAATAGCTGTAACTGTTTTTTCCAAGATCTCCCACTCCACCTTTAAAGAAAAATACATTCTCAACTATCGAATGATTTAAACATTATCATTCTCTAAAAAAAAAATTAAAAGTAAAAACCCTCTCTACTTAACCTATTCCACAAAAAACTAACATTTATAAAACCATTTCCCACAAAACTCCCATAATCCTCTGCAATTCGATAATCACACATTTTATTTTACATAATAAAACGAAACCTCAAAGTATTTATTAAAACCCTTCCCTTATAAATCTACCCAATATAACCCGATCCACACCCTAACTCAAAACACAAAATCCATCTTTTCCTTCCATCTTCTCCACACCCTGACTGAAAGAGACAGTACACACTCGTTTCCCCGCCCCCTTTTTTTTCCTTCTTTGCACCCTGAGTGAGAGGGATGTCACCATAAATGACCTGCCCTAACAATCCATGTTCCTAATTGACGTGTAACTAACACAATCCTTGTCAAAAATAAAACTACAAACTCTTTCTACCCATTATACTTATTTCTTGTTAAAATCTTCCTCCATGAATAATTATTTTATCCACCCAAACATTAGCATCCCACATTTCCTTGCAACTAAACTAACAGCCATTTTAATTTAGATCTCCCCACACATTTAAAGGACAATTCCGCTTAAAAACAACCTTTCTTGGATTTAACACATATCTTGCCCATCTATACCCGTAAAATAACATAAAAAAAACACTATTAAAAATAAAAATACATTCCCTCCCCCACAATCCCTTACATTTTAACTAACACACATTCTATCTTATACGCCCCCACCCAAATTATGAACAATTAATTGACAATTGTTAACAATTTTATTTCTGAATAAAACCCATACTATGCAAACATTATCCATCTCTAAAATTAAAAATAAAAGCCCTCTCTACGTACTCCTTCCTCCACCTCCTATGTAACCTACTCTACAAAATTAACTTTTAGAAGACTTTTTATAAGATCTTTTTTATTAAGAACAGAAAGAGGAGAGAGATAGAAAGAGATAAAAAGAGACAAACAAATAATTGTTCCATTTCCCATTAACGCTCTTAAATGTAAATTTTATTACACACTAAAATTATTTATTGGCTATTATTAATTATTCCTCATTTGTTACAATCATATTACAAATACTTCTAGTTAACGAAATACAAAACCTGATAATAGATAAGATATATAAACAAAAATTAAATCAAACTTAAAAATCCCTTCTACCATCTAACCCTCTACTCGAATAAATTATAATCATTTGAATAATTTCCAAATGGTTTAACAGCCAAAATTGAACCTGGGCCTAACGATTCCCTCTCATCTTCTCCCATCCTTCCCACCCCACACCCTACTTCAATTTCTCCCACTTCAGTTTTTCCTCACTATTTTCCCAACTCCTGGCTAAAATAGGGTTAGGGTAATAATAATAAAACCTTCAAAACTTCGTGAAAGTATGATACAATAAAAGTAAACCTTTTCAATAAAAACCTCTGTTTCTTCTGGTATCCCAATTATTTAATGGCAAATTTCAACCCTATTTATACCAACCCTAACCCTATTAACCCTAACCTGAATTTCTAACCCTGACCCTAACCCCACTCTCTAACCCCAACCCTAATCACAATCAAATTAAGTCAGTAAAAAAGAAAAAAATATATAGATTTATAATGGGACAAGAAAGGGGCTAAACATTTAAATTCATAAAAAATATTCAAAACTATTAAAAATTTACTAACCCTAACCCTACTTTAGATTATATAGATTTGACACCCCCCCTCTAAAACAAGAAAAACTTTTTTTCCCGGCACCCTCACACAGGGGGCAAGTCAGTTTAATGAGGAGAGGAGAGAAAAAGACACCACACCCTTCACCAAGGGAACTACCCACCTAGAGCTGGTGACTCCAACTCCTCTTATTGAGTTGAGCCACCCCCTAAAACTAGGTTTCCCTCAAAATTTGCGATTGTCTGATCCCTGGGACTGTGCGGTGTATGGAGTACAGGGATCATAACCAATACCTCTTGGGATTCCCAGGGGAAACGGGGAGGCAACATTTCAGTGTGGCTGGCTCTGTTTATCCGATCCCTGAAGGTGACTAGGAAGGCAACGCTCGGTCGGAGCTGGTCCTGATCACCTCATGGGGGGAACTCCTTGCAGGGTAGCTAGCTCCCTTAGCAAGCCCTTTTTTCCCCAAATATTATGCAAATTCCCTGCTTACTCAATGTTGAAATAGATTTTGTTAGTTGTTCTTAGTTAGGATCTATAAAACAGGACCTATTTGAAGACCCCAAGTCTAAAATCCAATGGACACACGCCAGGGATTTGATCATCCCTGATGGGCCAGCCTCAGGTTAGGGTGTTTAGTTTAATGGCCTAAACACCTGTCTGACCCTGAGGAAACTACTGATGTGTACCCAAATTTAGCTTCCCTGAATTCCTGACCCCAAAACTTAACCCCAATCCAGGCCCTAACCACAACCCTTACTAACCCTACACCCCTTATTTATTTAATAAAAATATATATTTTTTTATATACATATCCTTTTTATAACAAAGTATATAAATGGATCCAAATAACATTTTATTAAAATTCATAAAAGTAATTATAATTGATAAATAATTTAATTAAATTCTTAAACATGGGTATCAAATATTAAAAATTTTAATATATACTTTTATACATCAGGTTGGACTTCAATCAGGCTGCGGTTAGCCTTCAGTTGAGCCGTGGTCAGCTCGGCTGCCGCGAAGAGGTCCTCCTCTGCTGCTTGGCTTCTCATGAGGAATGAGAACAAAGTCCCTCTTGATTCCTTGATACTTGGAGATGATAACAAATATAGATTTAATTAGCTTCCTTGTGTTACGGGACATCCAGTCTGATTTCAGTTGAGCCATGGTCAGCTCGGCTGCCACGAAGAGGTCCTCTGCTGCTTGGCTTCTCATGAGGAATGAGAACAAAGTCCCTCTTGATTCCTTGATACTTGGAGATGATAACAAATATAGATTTAATTAGCTTCCTTGTGTTACGGGACATCCAGTCGGACTTCAGTTGAGCCGTGGTCAGCTCGGCTGCCGCGAAGAGGTCCTCCTCTGCTGCTTGGCTGCTCTCCTTCTTGATTCCTCGATACTTGGAGATTATAATAACGTAGCTTCCTTGTGGTCTTGGACATCCGGTCGGACTTCAGTTGAGCCGTGGTCAGCTCGGCTGCCGCGAAGAGACTCCTCTGCTGCTTAGCTGCTCTCCTTCCTGATTCCTCCACTAGGAGACACAATAATAACCACCAATTATGATTTCAATCCTTAGAACAAGGAACTAACAAATCCCCCCCCACCTCTCCCTTTTCTATCCACTTTAGGAGCCAGTGGTGGTGGACATTACCAAGTTTCAAGGAGAGTGCAATTCGGTGTTCATATCATCCAAACTGTGGCTTCCCATAGAGGGTTGCACGGGATATGTTCCTCGTTAACATTCCCAAACTTAACCCCAACCCTAGGTGTATAGCCCTAGCCCCAACTCTAATTCTCTCCTTTCCCTGAAAATAAGTCCTATGAGGACATTGCATTCCACATGGCCAAGGTCTAGTCCCACCTATGGCAAAAAATCAGCATGCAAGGTATGTTTACTGTAAGACTCGCCAAATAGGGAGCACAGTCAGCCGAATCCCCAATTAGGGATCAGACCTTCCGGGAAAGAGAACAGGAGTGGAGTACAGGAGTATAAAAGAGTAAAAGGAGGATGTTATTTCAGGTTTAGTTGGCTCCTGACATGAGTAGAAGCAAGAGCTCCTCAGCAGTGTAATGGCAAGCCTGAAATGATGAAATGTCATGGCACCACTGCTATGACACCTAATTAAAAGCCAATTTATACTTTATATACCAAAGGCAAACCGGCTAATTAAATAACTTAATATAGGCATGAAATAGCCCTAATATTGGAGGAAGTGCCAGGGGGATGCCCATCCCCATGGTAGGACCGTGCACTCCAGGGGACCATTTGGTCCCCTGCTCTAATTCCCTCACCTAACCCCACTCCATATGGCCATTTTTTAGATTTTGTTAAATAGACTATTGGAAACTGGGGACAGGCGGTCCTACCAGGGGAAGGACAGTGCACCACCCGGCTCCTACGGGGGAAGGGATCCATTTCACTTTCCTAACCCCTAACATAACGAGTTTGCCAACAGTAAATAAATCAAATTTTTTCAAGAAATAGATGGAAATGTGTATAGATTTAAAATGTGTGTATATAAATTGCATATTTGTTCATGACCATAGAATCATTAATCGTAATGTGTCACATTCATATATGTTGGTCTGTCAGGGTTCATGGTTAGGACCCTGGAGCAGAGAGATGAACATAAGCCAGAGGTTCAGTAGAGAATAGTCTTTATTATTGACAGCAGCAGGGACTGGTGGAGAAATCCGGAGTTCAGAGCAGATGTGTGTGCAGGAGCGAGGCTTGGTCCAACGTCCGACGTCACGGAAGGAGTGTGGAGAGAAGAGAGCAAGCGAGAACCAGGCTCACAGAGGCAGGAGCAGGCAGAACTGGAGTGATAAGAGAAAAGAGTTACTGTAGGTCACAAGGAGCAAAAACCCAGGAAGGTCATTAGGAGAGCCAAGCATGAAGACAAAGTATGTGGAACTATCTGGAAAGAGCCAGTGATTATATACTGGAGTTGATCTGAATTGTCAACAGGTGTGCCCTTAAACACTATGCCTTGTCTCTACTAAAAAGGGAGTGCAAATAGGATGACCGTTTAGTCCATTAAACTATAGGTCAAATGATCAAATCTTCCAAAATAAAGTTTAAAGTAATGTGTTTCCAGAAACTTTAATCCAAGTAGTCAAAACCATACTGAATTAAAAAAAAATAAAAAACCTACTGGTAATTCTTACCCTTTTAATGGCCGATGCTTCTTCCACTTCCTTGACCCTCTGTTTCCTTTGCGTTTCTGACCCTTGGGTACATAAAAGTAAATTTTATATTATATAACTAAATTTCATACATAAACATCTTTACCTGTAAGCAGTAGCTGAATATGTGATTGATTTTATTACCATAATACCACTGAGAGTTGGTTTCTACTTGTATCTTTGAAAACAAGAGCACTTCTTAGACAGCATAACCTACATTTCTTGGACACCAATTACCCAATGAACATGCATGTTTAAGTAGTGTTTGTCTGTGGGGGATGTGCTGATCACATTATGTCCCCTCATGGTTGAGCTTGAATTGCCTTCTTACCTCCTGAAGATCAGGTACAGCATCTGACATTTTCTCTGAGATCTAGTAAAAGGAAAAAGGGCACATTTTATAAATGAGCACTTTTTGGTACCTTATGTGCACAAACATGCAGTCAGTGCTAAGACTTAAAAATAAATACACAATGGAATTTACAGACATTATCTTGGACTGTCGCTCCTTCAATTGTCCTGGGCAATCCACCTGAAAGCATCAAAGATACCCTTAAACACTAAATGCCAGAAACAGGCTATTGGGAATATAATTTCCCTTTCACATTGTCAGAATGAGAATAGTAGCCAGACCTTGAAAATGCTGGTAAACATACACAACCTTTGGATTCTTTTAAGTTAAAAAAGGGGGGGATTTTAGTCTGCCATTAAGGGCTTAGCCATTTGGAATTTGTTCTTTAAGGAAGTACCCCTGGGGGAAAAAAAAAAAAAAAAAAAAAAAAAAAAAAACGACTTCTAATTCAATATTTGAAATATGTTATAACACTGGAATCATTTATATAATGCAACTTATAAAGTTACATTAACCCTTGAAAACTTTGATAAAGACTAATAACCCTAACCCACCTGTCAATTCTGGTGGGGATAGTAGACTTGAGATTACTCACATCGTCCCCATAGAAGTGGAAATAACCAACTCCAAATTGAAAACACTTCAAAGTCATGATTGAATGACTGAAGTTGTATATTGTGTCCATAGTATTTGAGCATCTTCTGTACAATAGAAATGCAACCAAGTGCTTTACAGGATAACATGGGAAAGTAATGAAGCTCCAGATAGACATGGACGTAGAAATACTTTAAAAGTATTGTTTTAGACCAAGCACTTTTTAGGACTTTCAGGAGTCTATGACCTCCTGTTTCAAAAATACAATAACCACATTCAAAATGAATACGAGGAGGTAAAACCCTTAAACAGCACCACAAACGGTACCCACAGAAAGTGTTTATATTTCAGTCAACTTGTACAATTTCTGTAAAAATGTTTCGTAAAGATTGGACAAATGGGCACCAAAGTTGAGGGGCGAGTCAGAGATAGGCTTGGGCTAGATATTAAATTTGAGTGTTTGAGGTTAAGATAATCTACCGAATGGGTCAAATTTAAGATTCTGAATCTATTTATTGGATTTTATCCAATATTGGAACTGGGACCAGTCTGTGCAGTCAGGTTTTTTTTTGGGGGGGGGGATTAATAAATGTCAGTTTTAGCCCTTCAATAATTTAAACTCTTATTCCTACCCGATTTGAAGATACAAAGTTACTTAGGTTACAAAAAGTAAAATTTGGGTGAAGGTGGGAAAATATTAGTTTTAATTTTGTAAATATTTGAGTGAAGGAAACATCAGCATGCCTCCATTTCTGGGCATCTTTTAGGCTTTTATACAGTCATCTCAAAGTAAAACACCAGTTCATTGGTCAAGCCTGTTGGTGTTAGTTTCACTAATATTTGTCACATTTTTAGCCAAACATTCCTAAAACTGAAACCAATTGACTCCAAATGGACAAAAACTGTCTCTGAAATGCTTTCAAAATATAGTTTTGGCCTAAGGACTTAATGTCTTTCACCTATTCATTCTCAATGCAGTTATCACTTGCATTTCTGGAACTCAAGGTTAAGAGTCAGGAACAATTCTGGAGTTTAGAAGGGTCAAATTAGGTTATGCACCACCCACTCCTGAAACCTTTTGTTTCAGAGATTCAAATGATAAATACCCATGTTCAAAGTGAATGTGTGGAGGAGGAAGGTAAAAACTCTAAATACTAGCATCACAAACCATATGCACAGAGAGTGTTTCATGTTTCAGACATCTGAAGTCAACTGGTACAATTTCCGATTAGGGTTTGTTTAGATTTAGTGAAGGGTCAGGATTAAGGGTAGGAGTTAAAGGTTTAACTTTAGGTTCAGAAATCAATCAATTCTATCAAAGCTAACCAGTTTTCATATGTTAATGTAATTTACAGGGTAAAACCAGACATTATTAACACCACATACACAAACATGGACACCGACACAAAAAATATTAGTATAAAAATAGTGATAAAGCGTTTTATATTCTCTTAAAACATTGATTAGAAAATAAAGTTTGTAGTTTGGTATATTTTATTATTGGAGGGAAGAAAAATCATGGCATCCTCCATTATATGAAACTAGAACATTCTATTGTAATTAATACAGAGAAGATATATTACAAAAATGTAACTGGGTTATGGTGGCAAATGTATATACTAATCAGCTTTTAGTTTGGTAAATTGTATTTAGGGAAGGAAACTCAGTGGCATGCCTCTTCATTGTTTCCTGGCATCCTCTTTTTTCTGAAGAAAACTTATACTGCACTTTATTACAGTCATCTCAAAGTAGAATAAAAAAAGAATTCTCAAGTGGTTAAAAAGGAATTGCAGAACTTAACTCCCATTTTCCTGTCAAGTTTAGTGGTGTTAGTGAACCTAACATTTGTCACATTTTTAGCCAAACATTTCGAAAAGTGAAACCAATTGACTCCAAATGGCCCAAAACCTGCTCTGAAACACTTTGAAAGTATCGTTTTAGCACAAGCACTTAATGGACTCTCACCTACTACCACACATTGATTCTCAATGCAGTTATTCAATCACTTGCATTTCTCAAACTGAAGGTCAGAGATAGTCAGGAACAATTCTGGAGTTTAGAAGGGTCGAATTAGGTTATGCGCCACCCACTCCTGAGTCTCTATGACCTTCTGTTTCAGAGATCCAAACGATAAATAACCTCATTCAAAATGAATGTGGAGGAGGAAGGTAAAGATTCCACTAAACACTAGCACCACAAACCGTACCCACAGAAAGTGTTTAGACCATGTTTCAGACATCTGAAGTCAACGGGTACAATTTCTGGAAAAATGTTTTGTAAATATTAGCCAAATGTTAAGAGTTGCTATCAGCAAAGTTGAGGGGTGAGTCAGTTTGGGCTAGGGTTAGACATTAAATCTGGGGGGATGAGGTTATGGTAATCTATGTTAGTCAGGTTTAAATTCAGGGATTAAGTAAAAGGTCAGGATGAGATTTAAAGTTTGTCAGAATTATCAAAGAAAACAGTCATGTTAAAAAAGGTTTACAGAGTAAGACAAAGTATTAAGACTACATGAACACAAACTACAAACATGGACACAAAAACTATTAGTATAATATTACAATGACAGCATTGTTTTATATTCTTTTAAAACTTGGATTATGGGGGAACGAGTATAAAAAATAAAGTTTGTAATGTGGTATGTTCTATTAATGGAGGAAAAAATTTGTGGCATCCTCCATTATTATATTAAACTATAATATTTCATTGTAATTACAATAGAAGAGTACTGATTTAAATAACATTTAAGAAAACATATTTACTGATGTTAAAGTTAAACCTGGGTTAAGATGGAAAATGTACCAATTTTTAATCTGGTAAATTGTATCATTTTAGGGAAGGAAACTCAGCGGCATGCCTCTTGTTTCCTGACATCCTCTTTTATTAGAAGAAAACCTGTACTGCACTTAATTACAGTTATCTCAACGTAGAATTCGGAGGGAAAAAAGATAATTTTAAAGTGGTTAAAGAAATTAGCTACCATTTTCCTGTTGAGTTTGGTGGTGTTAGTGAACCTAACATTTGTCACATTTTTAGACCTACATTATTTCAAAAAGTGAAACCAATTGACTCCAAATGGCCCAAAACCTGCTCTGAAACACTTTGAAAGTACCGTTTTGGCACAAGCACTTAATGGACTCTCACCTACTACCACACATTGATTCTCAATGCAGTTATTCAATCACTTGCATTTCTCAAACTGAAGGTGAGAGATAGTCAGGAACAATTCTGGAGTTTAGAAGGGTTGAATTAGGTTATGCGCCACCCACTCCTGAGTCTCTATGACCTTCTGTTTCAGAGATCCAAACAATAAATAACCTCATTCAAAATGAATGTGGAGGAGGAAGGTAAAGATTCCACTAAACACTAGCACCACAAACCGTACCCACAGAAAGTGTTTAGACCATGTTTCAGACATCTGAAGTCAACGGGTACAATTTCTGGAAAAATGTTTTCTAAAAATTAGCCAAACATTAAATGTTGCCATCAGCACCAAAGTTGAGGGGTGAGTCAGAGTTACGGTTGGGCTAGGACTAGACTAGATTAAATCGAGTGGTTGAGGTTAGGGTAATTACTGGGTTGGGTCAGGTTTAAGGTTAGAGATCAAGTAAAAGGTCAGGCTAATTTCAAACTATTGGATTTTATTATCAAATATTGGAACTGGGACTGGTTGGTGCAGTCAGATGTTTTAGGGTCTGTCATGTCTGTTTCAGCCTTTGAATTTTAATCGAGGCCCATTTCCACCACATTTATATTTAGAGTACTACACCTAACCCTAACACAGCAGAGATACTGAGCAAGACCAAACCTCCATCCTGACTGGACCTCAGGTTGTTCATACCTTCCACAGGAGGCTGAAAATATTAGACCATGTCAGAGTGAGAGGAGGTGGGACACCATGAGGCCCTGCCCACACAAGACCCAACATCAGGAACATTTACACATTAAACATCTGGTAATCAAAGCAGCAGCAAAGGGGTTGAATAGAGACTCAAGATCAAAGTGACAGTATATTAGAGAGAACAGATTTAAAGGAACCAATTATAAACACACATTACAATCAGATACAAACAGCTGCACCACACCAGTCAATTTATCACTGGAAAACTCAACTCACCTGGATAGTTGAGACACCACCTCTTACCTCCACCTGAAGACCTGGCTCCACCTCTTTTACCTGGTCTGTCCTCTCTGGTCCTGTAAATCAGAAAACATCTGGACTCAGCAGAAGTTACTTTGATTTCAGTAAACAGCATCTGCGTGTTCTGGGATGAAGGATCAGCATCATATGCAGATATCTACCTGGGTCAGTGGGAGAGTCAGCATTCCATAAAACACCCAAACATGTTCAGTATTCCGGTACCTGGACATAATCAGCCTTTAGAATCAAATAGGAATGAAACTTTTTGGACAAGTTATATACACACCACCCTAAAACATATAGAACTTGTGAATTTCAGCACACTCTAGCTTATTGTCAAAGTTGACTTCTAAGAGAGTTTCCTGCATCTTCCATGAAACTAGTTTCCCAGCACATGTACAGAGGTGTGATGAAGACTCACCTAGAAGCTGCAGCTCCCAGATGAATTTCAGTTTGTAGATTTTATAATTGGAGGGAAGGAAACTCAATGGCATGCCTCTTGATTGTTTCCTGGCATCCCCTTTAGTGTACTACAAAATTATGAGTCATCTCAAAGTACAACAAAGGAAAGAAAAGACAATGACTTCGTGAATTCATTCCTGAATTTTTTAAACCCGTTTAGAGAACTCAATGCCAATTCATTCATCAAGTTTGGTGGTGATCATGGACCTAACATTTGTCACATTTTCCCCCCCAAAGATTATTCCAAAAGGTGAAAACAATTTACTCCAAACAGCCCAAAACCTGCTCTGAAACACTTTGAAAGTACCGTTTTGGCCCAAGCACCTCATGGAATTTTACCTACTACTGCCACACATTGATTCTTAATGTAGTCATTTAAATCATTTGTATTTCTCAAACTGAAGGTCATAGATAGTCAGGAGTGGGTGGCGCATCACCTAATTCAACCCTTCTAAACTCTAGAATTGCTCCTGAGTCTCTATGACCTTCTGTTTCAGATACAAATGATAAATAACCATATTCAAAAATGAATGTGTGGAGGAGGAAGGTAAAAACTCCACTAAACACTAGCACCATAAACTGTACCCACAGAAAGTGTTTAGACCACATTTCAGACATTTGAAGACAATTGGTACAATTTCTAGAGTAATGATTTGGGGAAAAAAGGCCAAATGTTAGGTTTGGCTTTCAGCACCAAAGTTGAGGGGTGAGTCAGTAGATCTAGGTTTAGACATTAAACCTGAGTAGTTTAGGTAATCTACTGGTTTAGGTCAGGTTTAACAATTATATAAAGGGTCAGGTTCAGGATTGGTGTGATCTTGGATGTTTTTTGGAGCATCTACTACAGGTCTGTTTCATAATTTTTTAAAACCTGGTGGAGCCCCATCCACACACATGACCTAACTTTACACATTAAATGATCAGGTAATCACAAACCAGCAGTTAAGGGCTCAGAGTTTCAGGATTAGAGCACCAAAGTTGAAGAACTGATTATAAACAGTCACTCATTACAGTCAGAAACAGAACAGCTGCACCACACCAGTCAAAATTCATCACAAGAAACTAAACTTATCTTGAGTTCGGATGAGTCCAGACGGCTTCTTTCACATTCACCAAGACCAAGCTTCACCTCTACCTCCTGACACCTGGACAATCCCTTTGATATAAAAAAAAAAAAATTACAGAAACTATAACCTGGACTCAGAAACTACTTTGGATTCAGTAATCAACATCTGCAGCTGTGTGTTCTGGGCTGAAGGATCAGCATCATTTGCTAATATTTACCTGGATCAGTGGGAGGAGCCAGCATTCCAGGTCTAAGACACTTAGTATTCTGCTATCTGGTCAACATCTTCAGCCCCTGGAATCAAACAGGAATTTGACATTTTCTGGACAAATTAAAACACACATCGCCCTAAAATAAAGACACAACCTGTTGAGTATCTGGAAACTCAAGTTTATTTATGAGTCTCAACTAGAAGCTGCAGCTACCAGAGCAATTACATTTTGTACATCTATTATTAAGAGAAGGAAACTCAGTGGCATGCCTCTTCATTGTTTCCTGGCATCCTCTTTTTTCTGAAAACTTGTACTGCACTTTATTACAGTCATCTCAAAGTAGAATGGAGAATAAAAAAAAAAAGAATTCTCAAGTGGTTAAAAAGGAATTCCAGAACTTAACTACCATTTTCCTGTCAAGTTTGGTGGTGTTAGTGAACCTAACATTTGTCACATTTTTAGACCTACATTATTTCAAAAAGTGAAACCAATTGACTCCAAATGGCCCAAAACCTGCTCTGAAACACTTTGAAAGTACCGTTTTGGCACAAGCACTTAATGGACTCTCACCTACTACCACACATTGATTCTCAATGCAGTTATTCAACCACTTGCATTTCTCAAACTGAAGGTCAGAGATAGTCAGGAACAATTCTGGAGTTTAGAAGGGTCGAATTAGGTTATGCGCCACCCACTCCTGAGTCTCTATGACCTTCTGTTTCAGAGATCCAAACGATAAATAACCTCATTCAAAATGAATGTGGAGGAGGAAGGTAAAGATTCCACTAACCACTAGCACCACAAACCGTACCCACAGAAAGTGTTTAGACCATGTTTCAGACATCTGAATTCAAATGGTACAATTTCTGGAAAAATGTTTTGTAAATATTAGCCAAACATTAAGGGTTTCTATCAGCAACTAAGTTGAGGAGTGAGTCAGAGTTTGGGTTGGACTAGGGTTAGACAAACCTGGGGGGATGAGGTTTGTAATTATGTTGGTCAGATTTAAATTCAGGGATTAAGTAAAAAGGTCAGGATGAGATTTAAAATTTGTCAGAATTATCAAAGCAAACTGTCATGTTAAAGGTTTACAGAATAAGAGACAGTATTAAGACTGCACATGAACACAAACAAACATGGACACTGACAAAAACTATTTGTATAATATTACAATGACAGCATTGTTTTATATTCTTTCACAACTTTGATTATGGGGAAAGGAGTATAAAAATAAAGTTTGTAATTTGGTATGTTCATTACTGGAGGAAAGAAAAGTTGCGGCATCCTCCAATATTAAACTATAACTTTTTTGTAATTACAATAGAGTACTGGTTTAAAGAACACATTTTAGAAAATATATTTACTGATGCTAAAGTTAAACCTGGGTTAAGATGGAAAATGTACTAGTCAGTTTTTAATTTTGTAAATTGTATTATTTTAGGGAAGGAAACTCAGTGGCATGCCTCTTCATTGTTCCCTGGCATCCTCTTTTATAAAGAAAACCTGTACTGCACATTTACAGTCACCTCAAAGTAGAATGTGGAAGAAAAAAAATTTTTAAACGGGTTAAAAAACTACAGCACTTTACGATTTTCCTGTCAAGTTTGGTGGTGTTAGGTTCACTTACATTTGTCACATTTTTAGATAGTTATTCCAAAAAGTGAGACCAATTGACCCCAAAAGGCTTAAAACCTGCTCTGAAACACTTTGAAAGTACCGTTTTGGCACAAGCACTTAATGGACTCTCACCTACTACCACACATTGATTCTCAATGCAGTTATTCAATCACTTGCATTTCTCAAACTGAAGGTCATAGATAGTCAGGAACAATTCTGGAGTTTAGAAGGGTCGAAATGGGTTATGCGCCACCCACTCCTGAGTCTCTATGACCTTCTGTTTCAGAGATCCAAACGATAAATAACCTCATTCAAAATGAATGTGGAGGAGGAAGGTAAAGATTCCACTAAACACTAGCACCACAAACCGTACCCACAGAAAGTGTTTAGACCATGTTTCAGACATCTGAAGTCAACTGGTACAATTTCTGGAAAAATGTTTTCTAAAAATTAGCCAAATGTTAAGCGTTGCTATCAGCACCAAAGTTGAGGGGTGAGTCAGAGTTAGGCTAGGACTAGACTAAATTGAGTGGTTGGGGTTAGGGTGATTACTGGGTTTGATCAGGTTTATGATTAGAGATTAAGTAAAAGGTCAGGCTAATTTTGAACTATGGGATTTTATTATCCATTATAGGAACTGGTTGGTGCAGTCAGATGTTTTAAAGTTTGTCATGTCTGTTTCAGCCTTTGAATTTTAGTAGAGGCCCATTTACCCCATATTTATATTTAGAGTACTACACCTAACCCTAACACAGCAGAGATACTGAGCAAGACCAAACCTCCATCCTGAATGGACCTCAGGTTGTTCATACCTTCCACAGGAGGCTGAAAATATTAGACCATGTCAGAGTGAGAGGAGGTCCGACACCATGGGGCCCTGCCCACACATGACCCAACATCAGGAACATTTACACATTAAAACATCAGGTAATTACAAACCAGCAGCAAAGGGGTTGAACAGAGACTCAGGATCAAAGTGACAGTGTATTAGAGAGAACAGATTTAAAGGAACCAATTATAAACATGCATTACAGTCAGAAACAGAACAGCTGCACCACACCAGTCAATTCATCACTGGGGGGGGAGAAAAAAAAAAAAAAAAAATCACCTTACCTGGATAGTTGAGACACCACCTCTTACCTCCACCTCTTTTACCTGGACTGTCCTCTCTGGTCCTGTAAATCAGAAAACATCTGGACTCAGCAGAAATTACTTTGATTTCAGTAAACAGCATCTGCATGTTCTGGGATGAAGGATCAGCATCATATGCAGATATTTACCTGGGTCAGTGAGAGTCAGCATTCCATCAAACACCCATCCAACACCTTCAGTATCCCAGTCCCTGGACATAATCAGCCTTTAGAGTCAAATAGGAATTAAACTTTTTTGGACAAATTATATACACCCTAAAACCTACAGAACCTGTGAATTTCAGCACACTCCAGCTTATTGTCAAATTTGACCTCCAAGACAGTTTCCTGCATCTTCCATAAACCCAGTTTCCCCAGCACATGTCCAGAGGTCTGATAAACCCTACCCTAGAAGCCGCAGCTCCCAGAAGAGTTTCATTTTGTAGATTTTATTGAGGGAAGGAAACTCAGTGGCATGCCCCTTTGTTTCCTGGCATCCTCTTTAGTATACTACAAATATAATAGTCTTCTTGAAGTACAACAAAAGAAAGACGACAATGTGACTCAGTGATAATTCATTCCTGATTTTTTTAACCCATTTAGAGAACTCAATGCCAATTCATTCATAAAGTTTGGAGGTGATCGTGGACCCAACATTTGTCACATTTTCCCCCCCAAACATTATTCCAAAAAGTGAAACCAAATGACTCTAAACAGCCCAAAACCTGCTCTGAAACACTTTGAAAGTACCATTTTGGCCCAAGCACCTCATGGAATTTTACCCACTACTGCCACACATTGATTCTTTAGTTATTTAAATCATTTGCATTTCTCAAACTGAAGGTCATAGATAGTCAGGAGTGGGTGGCGCATAACCCAATTCGACCCTTCTAAACTCTAGAATTGCTCCCGAGTCTATGACCTTCTGTTTCAGATACAAATGATAAACTATATTCAAAATGAATGTGTGGAGGAGGAAGGTAAAAACTCCACTAAACACTAGCACCATAAACCGTACCCACAGAGTGTTTAGACCACATTTCAGACATTTGAAGGCAATTGGTACAATTTCTAGAGTAATGATTTGGGGAAGAAAGGCCAAATGTAAGTTTTGGCTTTCAGCACCTAAGTTGAGGGGTGAGTCAGTAGATCTAGGGTTAGACATTAAACCCCAGTAGTTTAGGTAATCTACTGGTTTAGGTCAGGTTTAACAATTATATAAAAAGGTCAGGATCAGGGTTGATGTGATCTTGCCTAATGTTTTGGAACTACAGGTGTGTTTCATAATTTTTTAAAACCTGGTGGAGCCCCACCCACACACGACCTAACTTTACACGTTAAAAGATCAGGTAATCACAAACCAGCAGATAAGGGCTCAGAGATTCAGGGTTAGAGTAACAGAGTTGAAGAACCGATTATAAACAGTCACTCATTACAGTCAGAAAACAGCTGCACCACACCAGTCAAAATTCATCACAACTAAACTTATCTGGAGAGTTCTGATGAGTCCACACTCCGCTTCTTTTATATTCCCCTGAAGACCAAGCTCCACCTCCTGACACCTGCACATTCCCTTTGAATCAGAAAAAAAAAAAAAAAAAAACCTAGACTCAGTAGAAACTACTTTGGATTCAGTGATCAACATCTGCAGCTGTGTGTTCTGGGCTGAAGAATCAGCATTATTTGCCAATATTTACCTGGATCAGTGGGAGGAGTCAGCATTCCAGGTCTAAAACACTTAGTATTCTGGACAACATCTTCAGCCCCTGGAATTTAACATTTTCTGGACAAATTAAATACACATCACCCTAAAAGCAGATAACTTATTGAGTTTCTAAAAGCTGAAGTCATTTGAGTCTCAGCTAGAAGCTGCAGCTCACAGATCAATTTAATTTTGTATATTTATGGAGGGATACTCTGTGGCATGCCTCTTCATAGTTTCCTGGAATAACATTCGCAGTGCACCTTATATTATGGTCATCTTGGAGTAGAATAAAAGGAAAAAAAAAAAAGATGTGATTTACTGTTCATTCCAGATTTAAGCCAGTTTAGAAAAAAAAAAAAAAAAGGAATTTACTGCCACACATTGATTCTTCATGTAGTCATTTAAATCATTTGCATTTCTCAAACTGAAGGTCACAGATAGTCAGGAGTGGGTGGCGCATCACCTAATTCAACCCTTCCAAACTCTAATTGCTCCTGAGTCTCTGACTTTCTGTTTCACATACAAGTGATAAATGACCACATTCAAAATTAGTGTGGAGGAGGAAGGTAAAAACTCCACTAAACACTAGCACCACAAAACATACCCACAGAAATGGTTTAGACCACAATTCAGATATTTGAAGGCAATGGTACAATTGCTGGAGTATGATTTGTGGAAAAAAAAAAAATAAACCTGAGTGGTTTAGGTAACCCAACATTACCTAAACATTTACACATCAGGTAATCACAAACCAGCAGACAAGGGGTTGAATAGATACTCAGGATTAGAGCAACAAAGTTAGAAAACCAATTATAAACCGTCACTCATTAGTCAGAAACAGAACTGGTCAGAAACTGAACCGCTGCACCACATTGGATAAAAGTCATCACAAGAAACTAAACTTATCTTGACAGTTCAGATGAGTCCAGACTCCACTGCTTTTACTTCCACTTGAAGACCCGGCTCTACCCCTTTTACCTCCTGACCATCCCCTCTGGATCAGAAGCAAACATCACAAAATATGAAGTGGACTCAGCAAAACACTTCCGATTCAGTGAGTAACATCTGCAGCTGTGTGTTTAGGGTTGAAGGATCAACATTATATGCAGATATTTACCTGGATCAGTGGGAGGAGTCAGCATAGCAGGTCTAAAACACTTAGTAATCTGATACCTGGACGACATCTTCAGCCCCTGGAATCAAACAGGAATTTAACATTCTCTGGACAAATTAAAACACACATCGCCCTAAAATAAAGACACAAGCTGTTGAGTATCTGGAAACTCAAGTTTATTTATGAGTCTTAGCTAGAAGCTGCAGCTACCAGAGCAATTTCATTTTGTACATCCATTATTAAGAGAAGGAAACTCTGTGGCATGCCTCTTCATTGTTTCCTGGCATCCTCTTTTATAAAAAGGAAACAACCTGTACTACACTTTTACAGTCATCTCAAAGTAGAATACAGAGGGGGGGGGGATTAACTTGTCAAGTTTGGTCGTGTTAGTGAACCTAACATTTGTCACATTTTTAGATAGTTATTCCAAAAAGTGAGACCAATTGACTCCAAAAGGCTTAAAACCTGCTCTGAAACACTTTGAAAGTACCATTTAGACACAAGCACTTAATGGACTCTCACCTACTACCACACATTGATTCTCAATGCAGTTATTCAGTCACTTGCATTTCTCAAACTGAAGGTCATAGATAGTCAGGAACAATTCTGGAGTTTAGAAGGGTCGAATTAGGTTATGCGCCACCCACTCCTGAGTCTCTATGACATTCTGTTTCAGAGATCCAAACGATAAATAACCTCATTCAAAATGAATGTGGAGGAGGAAGGTAAAGATTCCACTAAACACTAGCACCACAAACCGTACCCACAGAAAGTGTTTAGACCATGATTCAGACATCTGAAGTCAACGGTACAGTTTCTGGAAAAATTCTTTCTAAAAATTAGCCAAACATTAAACGTTGCTATCAGCACCAAAGTTGAGGGGTGAGTCAGAGTTAGGGTTGGGCTAGGACTAGACTAAATTAAGTGGTTGAGGTTAGGGTGATTACTGGGTTGGGTCAGGTTTAAGGTTAGAGATCAAGTAAAAGGTCAGGCTAATTTCAAACTATTAATTGGATTTTGTTATCCATTATTGGAACTGGTTGGTGCAGGCAGATGTTTTAGAGTTTGTCATGTCTGTTTCAACCTTTAATTTTAATAGAGGCCCATTTACCCCACATTTATATTTAGAGTACTACACCTAACCCTAACAGCAGAGATACTGAGCAAGACCAAACCTCCATCCTGACTGGACCTCAGGTTGTTCATACCTTCCACAGGAGGCTGAAAATATTAGACCATGTCAGAGTGAGAGGAGGTGGGACACCTTGGGGCCCTGCCCACACAAAACCCAACATCAGGAACATTTACACATTAAACATCTGGTAATCAAAGCAGCAGCAAAGGGGTTGAGTAGAGACTCACGGTCATAACAGTATATTAGAAAGAACAGATTTAAATAAAAGGAACCAATTATAAAAACATGCATTACAGTCAGAAACTGCAGCTGGGTAGAAACAGCTGCACCACACCAGTCAATCACTGGCAAACTCAACTTACCTGGATAATCAGGTTAGTCCAAACTCTACCTCTTTTACCTGGACTGTCCTCTCTGGTCCTGTAAATCAGAAGACATCTGGACACAGAAGAAATTACTTTGATTTCAGTAAACAGCATCTGCGTGTTCTGGGATGAAGGATCAGCATCATATGCGGATATTAACCTGGGTCAGTGGGAGAGTCAGCATTCCATAAAACACCCATCCAACACCTTTAGTAGTCGGTACCTGGACATAATGAGCCTTTAGAATTAAATAGGAATTTAACCTTTTGGACAACTTATATACACACACCACCCTAAAACCTACAGAACCTGTGCATTTCAGGATACTCTAGCTTACTGTCAAAGTGGACTTCTAAGACAGTTTCCTGCATCTTCCATAAAACAGTTTCCCAGCACATGTCCAGAGGTCTAATAAACCCTCCCCTAGAAGCTGCAGCTCCCAGATGAATTTCATTTTGTGGATTTTATTGAGGGAAGGAAACTCGGTGGCATGCCTCTTCATTGTTTCCTGGCATCCTCTTTAATACAAAGTCTACTACAAATTAGGAGTCATCTCAAAGTACAACAAAAGAGAAAAGACATGACTTCTTGATTCATTGCAGATTTTTTTTTAACCCATTTAGGGGGGGGGGGGGGGGGGGGGGGGGCACTTCATGAAATTTTACCCACTACTGCCACACACTGATTCTTAATGTAGTTATTTAAATCACTTGCATTTCTCAGACTGAGGGTCATAGGTCAGGAGTGGGCGGCGCATCACCCAAGTCAACCCTTCTAAACTCAAAAATTATTCCTAAGTCTATATGACCTTCTGTTTCAGATCCAAGTGACAAATTACCACAATCCAAATGAACAGGTGGAGGAGGAAGGTAAAACTCAACACTAGCACCATAAACCATACCCACAGAAAGGGTTTAGGCCACATTTCAGACATTGGTATAATTTGTAAGGAAAACAAAAATTGGGTAAATGTCACTTGCCTATATCTGCACCAATAGTTGAGGGGTGAGTCAAAGCTGGGTTAGACATTAAACCCAAGGGGTAAGGGTAATCTACTGGGTTGGGTCAGGAGCAAACTAAAGTATACATTTCTAGAAATATGATACCAGGAACATTTTAATTTTAGTAATGAAATATGACAAAGGCAAAGATGTTAGATAAAGTAATATGGACCCATTAAAAATATACTATCAAGAACACTATTATAACACTTGGATTAAGGGGGAAGTTGGAGTTAAACAAATTGTAGCTTGATGTTCGAATTAGAGTTTGGCAATTACACTTTCCAGAAATCCCCTTGTGTTGGTGGAGCTGGAGATCAATGGCAGTGCAGGTACTATTGAAAAGAACCCAACATAGAGGGGGCTTAGTGACTTGTCTCTGACACTGAAGTTCGTAGAGACTCGAGTGTGGGTGGCGCATGACCCAATTCAGGCCTTCAGAATTATCCCGAGTCTGTACAGCCTACAGTTCCAGAGAGGAAGCTGTTAAAACCAGATTCAACATTAGATTGTAGGAGGAAAGTAAAAATTACACTAGTCACTGGAGCCATAAATCACAGCTACAGAGTGTTTAGACCATGTTTCAAACATTTAAAGTAAATTTGCTCAACTTTTGGAAAAAGTTGAAATAGAAGAGATATTAGGTTTATGTTGTACAGTTACAATATTTAACACTTTAAATAGAACCATCTTTTTAAAAACAGCCTTTGAGGGTTTGGACTGCTTGAAAGAGTCAGGTCTTCTGGGAGCAAGTTCTTATTGAGTTGTACAGCTGGGATACTGAAGACCAAACCTCCAAACGGACCAGAGCTCAGAGGGCCTTTCCAGCTTCCAGGTGGAAATTATTAGACCACCTCCACTACCTCTTCCTGAAGACCCAGCTCCTCTACGACCTCCTCCTGAAGACCCAGCTCCACCTCTACTACCTTCCGACACCTTGGCCTCTGGATAAGAAGACAAACCACTTCAAACCATTGTCAAAACTCCAGCCCAGTTACAGTCAAGATACTCAGTGTTAAATCAATATACAGTAGCAGCAATACTCATTTTCTCTACAGAAGTTTTCTCATTCACAGCCATTGCAAGGAACTGTCAGTTGTTGGGTCAACAACCTGTTTTTCCTGTGACTTCGGCAACCAGTCACTGACAAAAGTTAAGATTCTTATAAAGCAGCTACTTCAGTCTCCTGATGAGATGGTCGGAACCACTTCAGCCTTAAATCTGCAGCTGATTGAACTCTAAATTAAAGCTGCCGCCGCTGTAGGAGTAGTTGAACTTGTTTCTCCTCATGTGTTAACTTCAACATTAAAAGTCAACCACAGTGACCAGAGACAAACCTTCAAACTCAAACAAGCCTCTGCAGGGAATCCAGCTTATAATTTCTCAGCATAACATGTATATAATGAACAGTTTGACTCACAGTTTAAATCCTCAGTCCACACAGATTGAGCTGATCCACAGCACAATGACAAGGAGCTGATTCACATACTGAAACCACAGGAAAGATAGAGGTAAAGATGCTGCAGCATTTAAACCTGAGCCGCCAGGTGACAATCATTAGTCCTGATTAGCCATGTCCCCTGATCTGTTGCTGTGGAGTCATCACCTGTTATAACAAACAGGTGTTTCACCTCCTCTTTATCTCCTTTATATGTCTATGATTGGTTTTATTTGTTGGTTCCTTCTCTGCTCGATTTGATTAATTCTTGCTGGTTTTAATGATTTTTATTAACAGTATGTGTGTGATTCTTATTTTATTCACTGATCAATTTATTTACTGCATCATTTATTTATTACATTATTTATTGATTATTAATTTATTTTTCTGGTGCAACATGAATTTTATCACCACTTATACAGAGGGGTGCATGGAATATTTATTGTTTTTAAACAAAAGCAGATTCAATGTAGGAACTGTTTCCTTTTTATTTGATTTTATTATCTAATATTAGTGACATTTTAGGATTTAAATTATAGAAAAGGTGTTTTATGTCTATTCTATATTCTATTTTATAAATAAAGGATATGAATTTTATATCTATATATTTTTATGTATTTTCTAATAATATTTATTTAGTAATAATGGAGCTAATGACTAAAATAAGAATAAAACATTGATTTATTTTCAATGATATATGTATTTCTGGTACTTTCTGGAATCATTTTACACAAACTGTGGGTCACTGCATGAAAAATGATGTGAAGTTAAAAAAACAAAGAACTTGGACATCCAAAATTAAGAGACTGCTTAGAGGAATTTATCCAATCTACCTCCTCCTGAAAACAAAGACCAGTTTAAGCTAAATACTTAGAGAACCTACTACACAGGGCCCAGATGATAGGGATGCAGCAGTGGTGGAGGATGACCTCTGACCCCAGCTGTCAGACTGTCAGTCCACTCCCTGAAGGTCTGGAATAAAAGACATTAATGAGACACTGGAGTAAGTGTCCTCAATCAGGAATTGGTGGTTTGAAGTGTTGTGTGTGTAGATATTCTCCAGATACAGTAAGGAAACCTACACAGTTACAAAACTATGTAGGCTTCAAGTGTCCAACACTAGAAAATATAGTTAAGCCACAGTATTATATTTCAGTTTGGCATTTTAAAATGAGGCATGTTAACCCACCAGCATCAGAACTGCTGCATTAAATCCTGAGCTGAACTGCAGCTGCCATTGTCCCACAGTCATGTGGCAGCAGTGGACTTTAATGAACCATCAAGTCCAGGTGGACAGGAAGCCCACAGAGACCAGAAAGACCCTACATACCTTCTCAGGGTCTGAATGAGTTATTTCCCAACTGGGTCCAAACATCCAACATCTCTGGAGCGTGAATTAGCCTCTAAACTATAACTACAGACCAGAAACATTTGACAGCTTGATGCTCAGACTGGAAACATTCAGAGTTAAAGAAGCTGCACCAAACTGCACAGAACCAACTCAAAGTCTTCAGTGACCTAGTTTCACACTGGGGCAGAACTTCACACTGGGGCAGGGCATCATACTGATGCCATCATACCAGCTATGTGTCCAAGATGTTCCTTACATTCAAACTTTCTATTTAAATCAATACAAGATTGGCTTGGGTTAGTTCATAAACCATATTTATATGTTTATTTCATCAACCCTAGCCCTAAAATAAAATGTAGAAAGAAAACAAAATTTGCAAACATCAAAATTCCAATAAATAATTCAAATATGGCATTTCATGTTTTCTTTTTTCTGTTTTACTTTTAGGTCTTTTCAACAATCTTATCTATTGATCAAAGATGTATTAATTACACCCAAGTCTCCTCCCAGGATTGATTATATAACTGTGTGTGAGAGAGAGAGAGAGAGAGAGAGAGAGAGAGAACAGCAATGTCTGTGTGTGTGTGTGTGTGTGTGTGTGTGTGTGTGTGAGAGAGAGAGAGAGAGAGAGAGAGAGAAAGGGAGAGAGAGAGAACAGCAATGTGTGTGTGTGTGTGTGTGCAGCAGCTACAAGTGAGCTGTAGTCCCTGCTGCAGCATGTGGGGGAGCTGTAGTTCCTGCTGTAGCCATGTGGGGGCATTGTAGTTCCTCCTGCAGCCATGCGGGGGAGCTGTAGTTCCTGCTGTAGCCATGTGGGGGCATTGTAGTTCCTCCTGCAGCCATGTGGGGGAGCTGTAGTCCTGCTGCAGCCATGTGGGGGAGGTGTAGTTCCTCCTGCAGCCATGTGGGGGAGCTCTTGTTCTGCTAGTGCAGCAGCTGTTTTTTATTCAGCTCTAAGAGAACCACAGGAGATTCCTGTGAATCCAGAGCAGCTGTAACACAACTAACCTCAGAGATGTTCCCCATATCCATGTCTCAGTGTGGGAGGCTGATATTGCAGCTGATATAAAACATCCCATAGTCACTGTTGCTATAGTGATCCTCCACAGCTTTAGGTGGACCCCTGCATGCTGCCAGAGATTTGTCAAACAACAAAATGGATGATGACCGTAAAATGATGGTTAGGGTTAGGTTTAGCTCACAGCTGGTGGATGTAGATAGGTTTAGTCCATTGTTCTTCGTCTTTTTCTTTTCTTCTCTTTTCAGCCACTTCTCCTTGTTGATCATGGTAGTTCTCCTCCTCGCTGTTCGTGGTAATTGTGGTAGCCATAGGCGCTGATTTTTCCATGGGTGCTCGTCAATCTCCGTGGGTGCCTGAGCCCCGAGGCACCCACGGAGATTGACGAGCACACATGGAAAAATCCGAGCACTAAAGTAAGACAACTAACTGCCACTGGGTTTGGAAACCATGAACACCCACCAGCAAAAATGTAAATCGGTGCCCCTGGTTTTAGCAATGGTTTCACTCTTGAACTCTCTTAAATTTCTTTCAACTATCCCTTAACTTTTTGAATATCAGTCACGTGTTGGTATTTTTCTTTAGATGGAGTCAATCACTCCTTCTATATGCTACATTTCCCACATCAACCAATTTGGCACTGGACTCCTCCCTCTTCACTTGTCGCTATTGAGGGAATCCTGGCTCCTTTCTTTTCCTCCCCTTAGTAATATTATTAAATTCAGTGGGTTGACTCGTCTGAAGTTGGAGCGTGGGGGCAGGGGCATTCCTCTTTTCCAGGGAAGAGGCCTGCAGGACCAGACTCTACACTGTGGGTTCTGTTTCATCAGCAGTACCAGGCCCATCTGGTATAGGTGGAAATACCTGTATGGTTTATAAGTACTGATTTCTTTCCATTCACCCAGTTCTTTTCATGCAATTATGCTGCCAATTATTGACAAAAAATGCGTAAGGATTTATGTTTTTTACTCTAACCCAGGGGTAGGCAACCCTGGTTCTAGCGAGCCGCTGTGAATCCAGATTTGTGTTCCAGCAGTTACACAACAAATTATACTAATCAACCATTAAAGCCCTTGCTTAGGACCTTCATTAGCAGAGTCTTGTGTGTTACTGTTTGGTTGGAACAAAACCTGCACCCACAGCAGCTTTTTAGGACCTGGGTTGCTTTTCCCTGCCTTAAGGGGTGTTCACACCGGACTCAATTGATGCGATTTTTTCACGCAATGGACGCGATTATGTCGCGGGACAAATTAAAATTTGTCGCGCTATTTTACAAAAATTCGCCAGATTGCGTCATCGCGTCCCCGTCTGTTTTGTTTTCTCTCATCATCCGTGTGTGTGATCTCCACTGTCACTGCGTTGTACAGCTCTGAAAGTCCGAAGCTCCACCGTCATTTCTGGGTACATGATCCCCTCTGGAGGGGCACAGAGCTCGGCTGGTTTTCTCCTACCGGAGATCCTACCGGAGCTCCGCCTGAACGACGTGGCTCCGTTGTCCGTTGAAGTCCGTTGAAAAGTAAAAGACTGGGAATAAGTAAATTTCTCGTTGTCATGGAGACGTGGAGCGAATCGCAACGCTGATTGGTTGTCGCGCTACTTCATCCTGCGAATTAGCCTGACAAGTTCAATATTTTCAACTTGACGCGACAGACGAATTTCATGTCGCGAAGCGCGATTTTTCGCCACTTCGCGTCCATCGCGTCGCGAAATCACGTCTTCCCATTGACTTAACATGTTATCTCGTCACGCTGTCACACGAATTTTTGTCCGGTGTGAACACACCTTTAACCTTAACCCTAGTTCTGATTCTAACCCTAGCCTAACCCTAACCCTCTGACCTCTGAACCCTTACCTCCACCCTCCATGGACCTTTTGAGTCATCTGCACCTATTAGGTTAGGGTTAAGAAACCAGTAGTTTCAGGAATGTCAGGTTGCAGTTGAGTGTTCTCTGGTATCGTTATCTAACTCCAGTTTTGTGTCCCTTGTAATATAACCCAAACCAAACTCTAACCCCCTAACCCCTAAACCTAAGGGTCATTTTCATTTTTCTTTTTTTTAAAATCTTCTTTGTTGTTTATGTTTCTTTTTTTAATTAAAATCTGAACCTCCTGGACAACACCTACACTGAAATGTGTAAGACACACCTTTATTGGCTGAATAAAAATTCCAGTAAACGAGTGTTCTCATGATTCGGATGCCCAAACAAAGAAAGATTTGCAAAAAAAAGATTATATAAAAAGAAAAGTTTTTGTTCTCAAATCTAGATTTTATTGTTGGATTAGCAAATAATCATTTCTTTTACTTACAATAAAACATTTGTGATTGCAGTCTTGATATGTTTTGCTTTCAAATCTGTTTTTTGATCGCAAACCTATTTTGTTTGATGCATAATATAAAAACAAATACAGCTCAGTGTTGTAAGGTTATTTTGTGTTTTAATAGTTTAGGTAAAGTGATTTATGGCTGTGCTGATTATTTGCTGCTAGTTTGTTAGTCATAAAGTTAAATCAAATTTGACATCCAAAAAGATAATACATTACATGTGTCTCTAGTAATAATTGGCTTGTAGATGAAATGTGAGTCTTTGAGTAAAAATTCAATTGCAATGTTGAAACGGCCATAGTTTACTGCAGCGGTAAATGTGAATTTCACAGAAAAATATCTAAATATTGCAAATCATGGTTTTCAAATTGCATTTTTGTCCATTCTCCCCATGCATTTAAAGTACAACGCACTAATTAAAACAGTTCTGAAGAAATAAGCAAATACATATTTTCAGCATTGCTTATAAATATAATTTATTAATTGTCTTAAAAATTCTTTCTTACACTTTGTACAGAAAACAATTAGAGGAGATAGAGAGGCAAACATTCAGCAAGATTGAACAAGATTCATAAAGCGTGCCAAAATTAGCTAAAATGGACCAACACTACCCCACACTAATCAAATAAAATCACCCCTGATAGTAACATAAAAATAAAAATGTACTTACAAGCACAGCTATAGTTATAGACTTCTATCATGAGAACCAATGCCACGTTTGCATAGTCGACACTGCTTTTACAAAAAAGTAAAGAAACTTAAATACAAACCTGAAACATACAAACTAGTATCTAACTGTACTGCTCTTTTTATATTCTGAAATTTGCCAAATATAGCTGACAGTACACAACTGTATATACTGTGGATAGAAAATATTAGTACATACTTTGATATCTTGACAATACTTTCTCCATTTTCACATCACAAAGGAGGCTTCCATGTCTCCTCCTTTAAAAAACAGTCTGCTGGTAAACTGAAGACTTGTGGCGAGGATCATATTTTCAGTGAAGTTACACTGTACTCAGTAACTAAAATTTCTTAAAAGATTGTTTCCTTGCACGTTTCATCTGTTAAATGTCTGATCTTTTATGCCTGTGAATTAGTCAGATATGTTGATGATCACATTGTATGAAAGAGACACTGACATGACCTTTGGGTTCATGTTTTGTTCTAAAACAAACTTGATGACTGGTGTTTTAGGCTTTCATCCTCAGAAATGTAACACAACTCTTCCTTTTGATTCACCACTTCTGACACCAGACAAAAAATAACCACTTTGTACAATACACATACAATTTTGTCAATAAGGTTGTCCAATATGAAAATGTAAATAGTTGAGGCCTCCATATCTCCCATGTCTGGTTTTACACTGATACAAGAGGTCTGATTTTTAACCGACAAAACAAAGGAAAGAAAAATCAATGTTAAAAAAAATCAATTCCTCAAGGTTTTCTTCTGTGTGAACAGCCCCAAGATAGAATCTGTCACCTGGCACAGATCTGACCTTTTGTAACTTGGCCTTTCCTACTTCTTTATAATATCCTCCTCAGTATCTCCTCTTACATACCTGATTCAGTTTCATATGGCATCTCTCCATATTTCAAAGTAAAAACTCAATTGTTTTGTTTTACAAGTCTTTACCTTGAACTGTTTTTTTGTCCTTTGCGTTGTGACTAAAGACAAAAAAACAAAACAATAGTCTGACATTATTTCCTAGAAACCTTTTTTGAATTCTAGTTTTTCTTCTTACACTGTTGACCCTAGTCAATGCAAATATCTAAAATATATGTGTTGACTAGTAAACCTTGATTGGCAATGTTGTTCTGCAAAAGACAAATATGTTCCACTTCATTAATATGGGCCCGTAGTTGGCATCTTGATTTAGGGTTTTAAATTGACAGTTTTTCAACAAATACACCATAAATTTGAATGTTAGTTATTGAAAGAACATAGTTTCCGAAAAAAGGGCAACTAACTGATATGTTACAGCCTTTGACCCCTGACCCCAACCTCTGACTTCTGACCCGGACAGTTTACACCCATAAAAACATTACAATGGCAGAAAAACGTTAATGTAAATAACACAATAATGATCACTGAACAAAAATATTAGAGTAATACAAGGTCATTATGACAAACGTGATAATTATGTATTTACATATTTCAGATTATTAAAAACTGTAAATGCTTTTATTCTCCAAAGGCCACAAGATGGTGCTAGTAATCGATAAAATAATACAAAATAATCAAATATAATACCAAATATGGCCTGATGGTAGAAAATTGACATCCTGTGATGATAGGACACCAACAATGAATATCAGCTGTATTTACTTCACTATCACATTATACTATGGTACTTTGTATGTTACTGTATTTCATTTAATTTTATTTGTATTTTACTTCAGTTTTAATTGTTCATCCCTTTTTGCCACATTTCTCTGAGTTGAACCCTGTCTAGAAACAAGTCCCAGCAATCAATTCTGGATTTGAGTTTTTTTGGTTGAATGTGCAGCCATGTCTGGAATTCCCCTCATTGCATCTGTGCTGCAGCTTTGTCCAAACAGCAGAGGATATGTTAAACATGTGGTAACATATGTAAAGTAGCTTCAGGACTGCAAAATGCATTTGTAGCTTTCAGATCACCTTTGCTTGAATTGTGTATGCTGGCTTGTGGTGAAAATCCCAACAAGCGCAGAATCTGTTTTGCTTTTTTTTCATTTAAAAAAACATCTTATTCCAACATGTACTGTGCATGGCAATGAAACACTCGCAGTCTTCATTTTTCCTTGTTTATCTGTTTTTCATGAGTTCAATTTTAAATATATTTCTAAACAGGTAGTTTCTCTTCTATCACTGATGAAAACAGACAAAATATTTTCTTTCAAGCAAAATGTTAAATCACCTTTTACCTTTTCATCAGGAGGTTTTTCATCTTTGGACTTTTCAGAAAAACTAGAGGGACACGTTAAAGGTAAAATCCAATCAACTGAGTTAGTTCTTCTAGATTTCCTAAAATTTGAAATTCAACATCACTGATGATCTCTGCCAAAATGGGAGAGTTTGGGGCTTGTTTCTGGTCAGAAATTTTATTGACAGTCACTGTAATAAACTGTGTTAGCAGGAAATGATCCACACATATGGACAGCAGAATACATAGAGTTCCCTAGGAAACGATATAAAGACACAGACTGTACATGTACAGCCAAGACTCACAAGAGAAGAGCAGGATCATTGATTATCTCCTCCCTCGCTCATCATCTCTTTTCCATCTTGCTCTTATGGATGATCACCTGCTGGTTCTTCCATCATTTTATCTCAACCCTCCTTTCTTAATCAATTTAAATACTCTCCGTGTTTACTCTCGTCTCTCATGCATCTTCTCTTTTTCCTCAATCTACCTTCTCCCAGTCTTCTGTAATCTGTTTATGTTCTCTTTCTTTATGACTGTTCCATTCCTATAGAGGTTTTCAAGGTCAGTGCCTCTGTTGCTCCTTTTTTTCTTGTCTGCTGCTTTTGTTCAGTATAAAGAAACAGCAAGAGAACAACTGATGTTACACCGGCTCTTTTAGTTTTATGTGTCTGTATGTTTAGTTTGTTCCTGATTTTGTGTGGTAGTTTATGGTCATTTCTCCTTCAGTCTCTCTCTCTTACACACACACACACACACACACACACACACACACACACACACACACACACACACACACACACACACACACACACACACACACACACACACACACACACACACACACACACACAGACACACACACACAAAGAATTTAATTTTTGCTCACATCATATTTGTACTTGCTGCATATGTCAACCATAGAGAATTCATCTGTTTTCATTAGTTCATTGTCACATAACCATGCTATTTCTTCAGTGTTCCATCGTCATGGAGGAGAAGTTGCTGTCGTCATGACGACCCATCTCCTCCAGCACAGCAGCCAGCTGGTTTAAGTCTCCATCAGGGAAGTGCTGCGCCTCCCACAGATCCAGGATCACACCTGTCGGACTGGACTTTGTGGCAAAGTAGTTCAGGTATCTGGGAAAAACAAGGAGTTGTTGTAAACAATGTTAATTAAAGGGTTAAACAGTTATGTAATTGTAATCTTATTTTCTATTTAGAAATTGTAACACATCAATGTGTTTGTAACAAAACTAGAGTCCACAGCCACACTATTTTCTCTGTGATACAGAAGCTTTGAGCTATATGCTAATATCACTCTGCTAGCAGAGATATACAGGACTGCACAACAGTGACTTTAAGTTCCTGACACTAGTTTGTCTGGTCTGTCTTTAATCATAGTTACAATGGTAACATGCTGATATTTAACGACTATATTAATTAGTCGTGTTAGCATGTTGATGGTTATTAACAAAAAACACAAAGTATAGAAGAGGCTGATGGAAATTTCATTTGTTTTGCAGATATTTGGACATAAAACATACAAGTTGTGTTTTCTGAACTGGCTGTTTCTAGAGAGACTGCGATTCAACTGATAGAAAGAAGATCAATAAAGAATCCCTAACTCTCAAAATTAAACTTGGGAGTTGAACATTCTTTAAAAACGTATCCATCATAAAGGATGGAAACCACTTTAAACAAATAAAGAAAGACCTGCACTGCCAACTGCAAAAGATTGAGCCAACAAGTCCTTGGGGAGAATAGTTTTTGCAGCGATGGTAAACAGCAGAGCTGCTGTAAGCAATGATGGCTGCAGAGAAGTCTGATCCATCTGTGACCCCTAACCCTAACATCTCAATGCTGCTTTAATGTTGAAAATCCATCATTGAGTCTCATGAGGATTTAAAATCAGACTTTTTGTTTCTCTGAAAATCCTGTAATTGTTCTGCTGGCACATTCATGACAACATGAACATCAGTTCCTTATTCTCCTCTTGCAGGTCCTCCTCTTCTTTATGTTTATTCCTTCCTCATTTTCTGTATCACTTTTCATGTTTCTGCAGGATGTGGCAAGAGATTTCCTGCTGTTACATGAGATCTACCTTTTATATAGATATGTGTGTGTGTGTATAATAGACCAAAAAGTTGACAATTATGTGTGATTTTGTGAAGTGTGAAGTGACTGTGGCTCAGGTGTCATTGTTTGGATATGAATACAAATGTTTTATGAGACAAGACTGTGATTCAGACTGTAAATTCAGAACAGACACAACCTGGCAGGTATAAGAGCAGAGAGGATAAAAGATATTTCCATGTTAGAACATTTCAGCAGTTTGTAACTTTTAGCTGAAATATGGACATAAACATCAATTTGGCCATGGTGCCTGTCCATTATTCATTATGTATTATATTATTGATCAGGAGTGTTTGGTGCCTGCATTAACAGACGACATCAGGAGCTGCTTCCTGCCTGTTGGGACAATGAGCAGCACTTTTGCCCAATTATCCTCTCGATATCAGCCTCTACTGTAAATGAAGCTGCAGAATGTATCATCTACACAAACATCTGGGGATCAAGGCACTGAGGATTTTACCCGTGTGTCAGATGCAAATACAAAATTGTATCCTCAGTATTTAGGTGCATGGACGTGCATCATTGTTATCATTATAATGTTTATTCTGCAGAGAAGCTGATTCTACATTCTCAAATGTGTCTGTTGAAGTGGTAAATTCTGCACTAAAGGAGGACAAAAAAAACACACAAAAGACAAAAACCTGTGTGTATGTCACCTGTCCAGGTTGAGTTTGTGAGCCAGCATCCGCCAGTCGTTGCCTCTGGTCTGTGGTGCATCCAAACTGCCGCACAACTTCTGCCTGATGGATAAAGGAATGCGGAAAGCGTTGGGTCCCAGTAAGGTTGTGATATTACTGGCAGGGTCCATCAGGGATGTGTCTATGCACTGGACCTCCTACAAGACAGAAAATAACCACCTCACCTTTCTGAAAAACTTGAATTCATGGTGAAATTAGCTGTGTTCTGTAATGCAAGCCAAGCTTTAACTTCTGCAGTTAATGCAGTAACTTGGACTTAATGCTAAAATCTGAAATCCACTAATTTAGAACACCTCAGAATGTTCAGTTCGTTATAAACAGGGAACAATAGAGAAAAGTCAGTTTAGCCAAAGAGATCATTTAAAGCAGAGCAGTGACCACACCCAATGATGTAATCTCTCGTCTTTGGCAGCAAATAAGTTAACAGATATTTTACCTTTAAGAGAGAATCAATGTGCATCCATGCGGTGACACCATGAAGTTAAATCAACCCTATTTCAAGTCAAACACGATGCCATCTTGGTTCATCTGGCAGAGATTCTGTACGGCTCTATCCTGCTTAGCTTTGATGTGACCAGATATGGAGTTTCCTAATTAATACAAGTGAGAAATGAACTAAACATATCTGCTTTAAGCACTTTCTCTCCTCCCACTGTTGATCTGTCTCTTTCTAAACCTTTGTGCCATTAATCTGCCACTTCTGGGCTGAAAGAAGGCAGCGGTTTAATGACTGTGGCTTGGCAGAGGGAAACAACAGCCACTGTTGATGTGAGTGATTAGTATTTACTGCATCTACTTAGCCCCAATTTACAGCATAAAGCTCATTGCTGCTGCTGGAGATTGAACGATTGATGCATAGGAACATCGCTGTTTCTTTGCTGACATAATAAATGCTAAACCCGATTTTCTTTCCACTGTTTAACATGTAGGACAGTGCTGGCTGATTGAGGCTCGACATCAGTTTATTTAATACACAAACAGACCCACTAAATATTGCTTTAGCTGTCCTCTCTCTACTTTAAAACGTATTATTTAATAATGTTGTGACAAAACTAAATAAAATAAAGTTCAAATTTGTACTCGTACGTAGCTACTGTGTGTGTGCATTGGGGGGTGTTTTTATGTTTTTTGGGGTTTTAGTGTTAAATTGAACTAACACTAACGCTAATACTAGATTGTGGCTACATGGCCCAGCAGAATCCAATCAATGCAATGTTATTCCACTTGTGTGAGGTAACCTCTCACCTCAGTTTGAATGATTGAACAAAACCTTTGAACCACAGCAGGATCTCAGTCTGTGTCACAGACAGAAAAACTTGGTGACTTTAAGAGTTTTAGTACAGGAATCAAGTCACTTCATCCTTCCTGTTTTCAAGCAGCATTTCTTCTCAAACCTACAGCCAATAGTCAACAAAATGAGTTAGCATGAGAATTACCTCCTCCAATGTGTTGCTGAGCTGGAAAATCTGTCCTTCTCCTTCCACCTGCCGTACACACAGTTTACAGCTGATCTCTGATGTGGCTGAGCTAATTCTCTCCAGAGTAAAGGTGCAGTGCAGAGTTTTCTGGCTGCTGCTCCACACCTGGTAGAATGGAATTTCCTAGAAAATACAAAAAAGAAAACGTGTTACTGCAAAGCTAATTCCCCAAGTAGGTTATTACTTTTTTAATACTGCCTTTGATTCAGATATGAGTGAATATTACTTTACAACCTTTAAAACTTGACTGATTGATTTGTTGCTAACATTTGTGCCATTCCTCATGATTCATGACAAATCTTCAGATGCTTGAATAATAAAATTATAAAATACTTTACTTTTTACTATGTTCATACACAAACATGTTGATAGTTTATCCCTTTTAGCTAAATAAAGGTGTGTGTGTGTGTGTGTGTGTGTGTGTCTCACCTGATATTTTGCAATGACTTTACTTTTCCAGTGTGTGTGTGGTACGTCATGTATCGACAATCTCAGGTTGTTTGAACTGTCTTTAAAGTTCAGAGTCTTTGGTTCATCCAGTAATTTTCCTCCCATTTGTGTCTCCATCTGAAGAACTTCCTACACAACCACACAACAAAATCATCTTCAAGACTCTTCAAGTTTGCTTTTGCTTAATCTTTGAACCAGTTAGTTTTCTTTAATGTATTTTAATGGCAAGAGTAATTCTGTCTGCTTTGAAGTGTGAAGCAACACATACAAATTTTCATTACAAATCTCAGAAGTTTTAAATCCTGGTTTAAAATGCATCGCTTTGCTCACTGGAACACATTAAGGTAATCAATAAACATCTTAATTAATAATGCACTACTCATCAAAATGCTGTTGTTTTGGGATGTAGGGGAATCTCGTCTCAAATTGAATGATTCTACTGACTATAAAACAACCTGAATGCATCATGAAGTCATGATCATAGGTCCTGGATGATCAGAATCGATCTGGCTGAGCTTATAAATCATTACTCACCAGCTTGTAGCTTCAGATCTTCTGAAAAGATTCTTTAGCTCTTCACCAGTCAGGTTGAAACCAAGGATACTGAGCCTTTATAACAGTTTATCTGAGGAACTTAGACTATAAAAGTCACTGCCTTCTTTTGACTTGTCTCTCAAAACCGATCTCCTGCTTTTTAAAATGTCTCCTTATTTGTGAAACATGTGGTAATAGCTTCTTTGAAAAGTACAATATAAAGACACTTATTTATTATTATTATCTGAATTCTTTTGAAAATATTGAGGATTCTGTGTCACACATTTAGTCTTTTCCTTTGCCAATTTTCTTTTCTCTGGCAAGTCAAGAAAGCTTTTAGTTTTAAAGAGTACAGAACTACAGATTCAAAGGTACCACCCTCAACCTGTATTTTTATGTTAATTTAGTATCTTAAATGTCATTAAAGGAGGAAAAATGAGTTAATGTAAAACTGACATTGGTCATTTTATGTCTTGAACTAAAGAGAGCAGCACTTTTCACTTCACTGTGCAGCAGCTTCTTCAACATGTTGCATATATCTTCCTGTGGGGATTCTTTATCCTTTTCAAATTGACTTCTGTATATGAACAAAGCACTGAGGAAGGCTCTACATACATGTGTGTAACAGTAAATGCACATGAATGCACACACAGATATTTTTCATGGAAGAATATCTGTATGACTTATGATGCCTCCCACAATCTTTTCAAGAATAATCGATTCCTCCTTCCCATCATCTTCCTCCTCTACAGTAAATCTACAGCTGCAACTTTTCTTTGAAATGCAGCCGATCAATTATACAACACAAAGTCCCATCATTAAAAATCCACCTCTGAACTTTGTTTTCAAGCTACAATTGCTTGTTTGAAATGTTAAATCTGAGTATGTGTTGGTGCCACACTTGACTTATCATCACATGCATAAATTACTAATGTTAATCTCCCGTATCAGATGTCCCTCCAGTGCTTAGAATTTGTTGAAATTTGAAAGCAGCCACTGTTCTGACATTGTCTGACCCTGTTTTGTTTACTGCTTCTCAGCTCATTTCCAGAGGTGAAGAAACTTCTATTTGTGACTCTAAACTTGAAGATATGTCACTTCAAATGCAAATCAAAAGGGAAGATTTTATGTATCCAAGACACAACTAAATCCCTCAAAGGAAAAGCACTGAAATACCATAATTACATCAATCTTAAGTTTTTCAAAACACTATTAGAGCAAATGTACATATTTATGTGTGTATTAATTTAATTGGCTGACTGTGTCCATCTCAACAAAGAGCAGGATTGGTGTAATTCTCTCAGTTTATTCGAGACTTCACCTTGAGTGCATCCTGTGTGTCATCCAGACAATAGACCCTGATGTGATAGTCCAAAGTTGTGCAGGACACAGGTCCAAAAACAGCCAGTTTGAGTCTCTTGGCAGCTGCTGTGCTGAGTGATTGTCCAACCAGGCAGAACGTCCCCAGCGTCTCCGTCAGGATGTGAGACGCCTCTGAATCCATCTGAACATAGCAGGGAGTCGTGAAGTTCTCATCACCCACAACCACCACGTCCTGCAGGGACCAGACACCTTTAATTATCCCTAAGACTACAATCAGGTCATTTCTACACTGCAAATATTCTAATCTTATCAATTAGTCCAGTATTATGTAGAGCTATTTCTAATTATTTTATTCAACTGACATCATTTTTGCAGTGTCATAACTCTAGAAGTTTGTGTTTTATTATATTTAAAGGAGTAACCTGACAAACTAAAGTTTCTGTTGTCTTAACATTTTCTCCATCTGTTCCACTAAATTCCACAGGTTTAGGTGAACAATTCTCTTCATTTCCTACGTGGCTTTTACTTTGAAAAATCTACAGAAACTTCATTAAGAGCAACATAACAAAAAGTAGAACCATGGTCCAGTTTTTCTCATCCAGCCTTAATTTATTCTGTCTGTTACAATGAAAACTGGACCTGGATTAATCAGGGTGGTGGTTTATACCTGATGGTTTATTCTGATGTGGGAGGTTCTGTGTTAACTATGCAACCTATTCTGCAAATGTTAGGTTTTCATCTCTTTAATGACACAATAAACAGTGTTGATAGTCTGTTTTTCATTTTACACATCCACTTACTGAATTCTTGTTTTACCAGATTGTGAAGGTATTTGTTCATGTTGAGAATCTGAATGTAAATATGTGGCTGAAAGATGATGGCATCCATTAGGAGAATGATAACACTTGTTCGGAGCTGTTATCTGTGAAGTGTGTCCAATCCCTCTATGATTATCTGCTGCTCTTATTATTGTCACAGCTGAATTATGGGAAATCCATACAGCTCTTTCTGTTAAGGGAGGATGCACACATTCCTCCTCAGTTCATAGACAACTGAATGCGATGTGCACGGAGCCATGGTCAACGTGCACATCTCACACTAATATCAAGTTCTGAATCATGTGGAGTTGTGTTTCTACAAATGAGCTGAATCAATACAAATGGATATGAAGGCAATATAGTATGAATGTGTTATTACTGGTAATCACAAGTATGGCTGATGCATGATGGGAAAAGAGAGAGACACAGAAAGACATAGAGACATATAGAGAGAGAGAGAGAAAGAGAGTGAGAGAAAGAGAGTGAGAGAAAGAGAGAGGGAAAGAGAGAGAGAGAAATAGAGAGAGTGAGACATAGAGAGAAAGGGAGAGAGAGAGACATAAAGCCTCTCTATGTCTCTCTCTCTCTCTCTCTCTCTCTCTCTCTCTCTATCTTATGCATGGCTAATTGTGCAGAGACATTGTGTTGAGCTGTGATAAGCAACAGAAGACAGGAAACAAGGCCTTGTAGACACAGTGATGCTGCACGACAGCCTTATCACATACACACACACTATAACACACACACACACACAGATTGCTGAGGTAGAGACTTCACGCTGAGACACAGGAGGAGGTGGAGAAAAGAAGGATCCAGAACATAAGAAGCAGCAGAACAAATCTCTTCTGATACGAGTCTTCAACCTCCTGCTCATCTGTAGCCTGCAGCTCTTCATGTTTACTAAATCTCTCCTTTTCTCTCTCTCCTTCACTGTGTCTGTGTAATGACGACCATGCTCCTGGGTGAAGACAATAATACATGAGGCTGAGTACTGAGACTGTGTGATTGTGTGTAGGTGCAGGAATATTTTGCAGGAATGCATGCTTCTTCATGTCAGATGATTTTTTGCTGTGAATGAACAATGAATCCTCATCTCTAAAAGCTTTCACTCACCTCCCACTCGCCCATGGCCAGTCGGTTCTTCAGCTGAATGAACCAGTCATCCCGGACATTGTCGGCACAGTGGTGGATGGTGAGAATCAGTGGTCTGGTCAACAGGGCTCCTGCAGGTCCACAACTCACCACCGGGCTCAGCACAGTCTGGATGTCCTCTAGCGGTGGTCTGGAAATCACAGATAACATGGAGCTGGATCATTCTCTAGAAAAGACACTGTTGCTGCTAGTTAGTGTGCACCACAACTGCAAAAACTCTAATTCAAATCTCATTTCTGGTTAGTGATTGTGTCTGATAATGTTTATATATGGAAAAACATGGCTGACACAGGAGAAGAAAGGTTATATAGAGGAGAATAGAAGAGTTTGACAAAATAAATCAAAGGATGATCAGTGCAAAGCTTCAGTTCAGAGGCAGGAAATAAGTGGCTATGGTCACAGACTGTGAATTCAATTAGTGGAAACGGTTATATTTCAAACAAATGCACCAATGTGAGATTCTATATATTGTATCCATCATAATTAAAAATGTACCAGTCTTCTTTCATTAGTTAATATAAAACACTTTTACAATACTTAAACAATACTTTAATATGAAATTCATATAAAAAGGACTCCTGTGTAATATATTATCCAGTCATTTCTCATGTTGCCAAGGATTTTTATCATCTGGGAAATAGAGGAGATGGATGAAACTTTTAACAGTGATTTCTTTTCAGCCCACCTTGTGTCAGGAGGCACTAATCCTGAGCAGCATTATCGATTCATGCTGCAGCTCATTATTGACTCATGAAGGGAAGGTGAAGCTAAGAGAAATATAGTATTAAGAGATAAAGGTGCACCAGCCCCTTTGAGTCTTTATTGCAGGGCTCATCTCCATAATGAATTACAGCCATTGATGTGTTATTGTTTGTGTTCTAAAACACAAATAGAGGAAATAGATGCTTTAAGTCGTGTATTTGGCAAAGCAAACATCTGAGGGTTAGATCTTAATGAGCTAAACCACCTGATTCTGGCTGTCTGTGTCGCTGAGTCAATGCAGCTTTGTGATTTCTGCTCGTCAGCTATTGACTGAGATAAAGACAGAAAACAGAGACAGAAACACTGCAGCACATTGTAAAGAGCTAATTCTGATCGACTGTGACTGACTGGAAACATGTAGAGTAGATGCATGGAACATGTTCCATTACTCAGCTTTAACAGGTCGATTTTACCAAATGACTCAAACATATATTTCCTCACTTACTACTAGTGGCAACAACCAGACGCCACCAGTTTTATTGGCTCAGTGATTGCTACCTCTGAATATTTTGTCACCATCCACAATTCAATAGAGGTGAATAGTGATGTTTCTTTTGTGGCTCTCACATCATGAAAAAATATATATTTAAAAGAAGATGTCCTTCTAAAAATGGTGTTTTTTTGTTTGGAGACATTTCTGGCATTTTAACTACTTTCTGAAACCATGAAAACTTGACAATTTGTTCTGTGGATCCAGGTATATAATAATAATAATAATAATAATAATAAGTGGTGCAGTTGGTAGCACTGAATCCTCACATCAAGAAGGTCCAGGTTCTCCTTGATCTGGGACCTTTTCTTTGTGGATTTTCATGTGTTCTCTGGCTTCCAACAGATCAAACATGTGATGAAGTTAATTAAAGGGACATTTTTTATTGCCTTTGAAAAGCAATGCAAATAAATCTATATCATACATATTGAATGGAATGTTGTCTCTTGCTCAAAATCTTCCATGTAACCATTGATGCAGAGTTTATGTGTGCATCTGTATGTTTTTTTTCTCTTTTTTTCCCAAACTACAAGAATGTAAGATCAGATCCACATTAAATTGAATTCAGAATAATTCGGTAAAACTGTATCTAGGAAATTTTCACAGACGAGCAGGAGTGTAGAAATATAATTTACTCTACTTGTGCACAGTGTTTGTGAATAAAAGATGAAAGTACATGTACAGGTTAACAGTATTCCTTAAATAACCACTAATCTGATGGTAACAGGGATCGTGTTGCATATACTTTCAGAAGCTCTTTGTTAGTTTTTTGGCTCTATGATGCATTGCAGTTTCACACATCTTAAAATAATGGGTGTTTATTTTCTATGTTTGCAAATTTTGTGGATTACTATATAAATGATATTCTTGACATAGTAATTATTATTATGTATATTATTCCCCTATGATCACCTCAACTCAGCTAGAATTAATTAATAATTCTGATATTAATATGAAATCTCTGTGCTATTAACCAACCACTGCTGAGTGAATCACCAAAAAAGGTGAACACACTCTAAATAATAATGCTGTGTTTGATGCAGTGAAATCTTCCACACAAACAGACCTGAGAATGCACAGAAAGATGAAGAAAAACAGAGAAACAGAGCAGATAGATGCTGAGATGAAGACAAAACAGGGACAGCAGGAAGACACAGAGAATAAAGACAAGTGAAGAGAACACAGATTTACCTCAAACTGTCCTTCCTGTGCACAGTCACATACATCTCATAGACTCGGCCCTGAGGAACCGAACCTGCAGGAACCAACAAACTCACACCTGCAGGAGGGAGGAAACGAGATGGATGGAGGCAGAAATAAGCTGTTTCATCGTTTGATTTATTCATTCCACCATGCATAAGAGTGTGAAACCCATTATCACTTTATCATTATGATTAATTATCAGATAATCATTTTTAGAGGCAACCCATGTAAAACATTCTCTTACATATATTATCTAAAGAACTGATGCAGTGTTTTATTGCTTCTGAGAGCTGCTTCCTATCAGCAAGTCACATTATTCATTACTTTACACACTGTGATTAAATCTGAAAATACTACTGAAAATTATCTCTGTTAAATTTGGAGTAGTAGTAGTAATACGCTCAGGAATAAGGGTTCCAAAATGGTTCTTTTTAAGGAGCTGACCAAGGACTATTTGCTCCTGAAAAGGCATTTTTTTTAAAAGAAGAGGGGTTTCAGTGGTTCTTTGTAAGACTAAAGATTTCACTAAGAACCATTTTCATCGAAAGATCCCGAGAAATAGTTCATCAAGAATTGTTGAAGGAATTTACATGGTGACCTTTGTATGTATCCAGGTAAATACTCTGAGAGGGAAGTGTTAATGTTGGAGTCAGTGTTGGAGAGTGGAGAGTTCAAAACCCTAAATGCAAAGAACATTTTCTTAACCATTGGCACTGACCCCAAATCGAACTGCAGCTATGTATGTCACAGCAGTGAAGTTGTCTTGTCTTGGGTTTTTGTCTTCAGCGCATTTCCTGTTTTATTTTGACTTCACTTGTCCTCCCAGACTTCCATGTCTCACCAGTCTGATTGGTTCCACCCTCCATGTGTATTTATAGTCTGTGTCTCCTGTTGTCTTGTGCTGAAGTGTCATCTTTCATCCTCGTTCACCAAAGCCTCGTATCCACAGCCTTGTCCTTATGACCTTTTGTTTTGTAAGTTTCATAGTTTTCAGATCTAGTTGAGTGTTTCATGGCCTTTCATCCTGCGGGATCCCTCTCTGTTCATGTTTATTTTGTTTCAGATATGGTAGAGAAGTTAGACCAGTTATTCATAGGAAGTTCTGAGTGTTTTCTCCTCCTCAGTAAGTGAAATTTTGGTTTGTTAAATTTTGTTCATTATTCCTTCCCACTTTGGTGAAGCATTTCTTTCTAGTTTAGTTTTTGATGAGTGATAGTGTGAGCATAGTAAGGAACCTCAGTTAGACATAGTGTAATGTTTGATTGTAGTGTTTCTGTTGTCTCTATATTAAAATCTCTATATTTTAATATAGAGAAAAGAAGAAGAAGAAGAGAAATGAACAAATGACCAGGAACAGAAGAGTTTCAGGCCAGGGTTAGGGCAGTTCTCTGTATGACCCTTTAAGTTTGGTTCTTGGTAGAACTCTATGAATAATTCCAAATGGAACCTTAAAAAATCCTACTAGGAACTAAAAAAGCATTTAATGAAGATAAGATGGGAAACTCTATATGTCCACCTATATTTCTCAGAGTGCACTCTTACCTAATTTATGTGATTTTTTTTATTTATTTTTTTTTTACAGGAAATGTATTTGATCTTATTCAAATCCATAATATTTCTCACTAGACAGTGTGCATATATATATATATATATATATATATATATATATATATATATATATATATATATATATGTGTGTTATGATATTCTTACTATTAGCAACATATTTATATATAATATATATAATATAGATATTGACATAATTCAGTTCAGAAGGAAGTTAAATGAATGACACTTCATATGTAGAATCTTTACCAGAGTTGGGAACAATGAGATGTCCTCCCTGGTTGGTGAAGGATCCATGAGCGGTACATGAAGGGTCTCGTGTTCGGGCCAAACTCTGGTTGCAAAGGTTCATGGTGTCGCTGTTGTCCAGCAGAGACTGAGTTACCTAGGAATCAAAAACCTGACTGTAACAGACTGTACGAAACATGACTGTATCTTCTTACTGTAGGTAGAATATAATGAATAAAATATACTGAGGAATCCCTGTCAATCTTCAGATTTCTTTCTAGCTAATAATTAAAGTGCTAGAGGGAAGATCTGCATCTGCCTCAGGGCCAAACTCATCATCGTTAGGATTCATTCATTAGGATTCAGCAGTTTACTCCTACTCTTACTATATCAAACAAAGAAAACTGAGTGTCTCGAACAAACAACAGACTGACACTGAAAATAAAACTAAAAAATATTCCCAAATTAGCCAGGCTCAAAAGGCCACAATTAGAAAACAATAATTAATAGCAGATCAAATCATGAGGAGTTCAGCTCTTCGCTTCAGGACAGATGAAACCAGCAGTTCTGTACTTGTACAACATGTATAGCAGAAGAGGAACTGGGACATTGAGCTGCATAGATACAAATGGTTTGTAACAGCTGTGCAATCTAATGCCATAAGCTCTGTTCTCCACAAAGCTTATACATTTTTCTACTTTATGTTAATTTTAGAGGTTGTAGTGGGTGGTGTTGTACTGGTTATCTCATGTATAGTATGTTAATCAGTTGGACACAAAATGGGACCTCAATAATACACATAATATATACAATTATTACCTTTCTGACAATTTCAACAAAAAAACAGTGAATGTATACACTTTGGAAAAGTAAATTCATAGCAAAAATGTTGTATTTGATGAGATTGCATAGGTTTTCCTAATAAACTGCACATAGAAGTGATGAATAATACCAATGGACATATTTTACCTTGGGGGACAGTTTGTTCGTGAAGTCTCCTCCCAGATCATCCTGTGGTGTGACCAGACCAGATGAGTTGTAGACTTTTATCTTCAGGTTGGGGAGAGGGTCTAAGAGTGGAGAGGTGGTCATTGGGATTTTATCTGACACATCATGGAGGGCATAGACGGGACCACGATACATGGCTGCTGCATTTGTCAAATCAGGAGGAGCTGTCAGAAGATCAGCTATGAGTGAAACAAACACAGAGAAAGGGAGCAGAAATGGGAGGAAAATAGTTAATTAAAGGGATAGTTAGGTATTTTTGACATGAATCTGTATAGCATCCCTATCGTCAGTGTCGTACACTCACACTGACTTATCGACAGTGTCCTGTGAGCCGAGTTCTGGTCTATAGATAGATCTATAGATCTATAGAATCTATAAATCTATAGATAGAACGGTCCATCCAAATTTGTAGCACTGATATATTTTGGGTTGTTGTAATTATATGTTTTATATAGTAAACGTTTCTCTGTTCTTCTTCTATTTGTATAGACAGTTGTGTATAAGACTGTTTTGTTAATGTTTAATATATCATTTTCTGTACTGGTCTGTTTGTTTATCAGTAAACAGGATTATGAAAACCACTGCACCTATTTTTGTAAAACGTGTTCTAAAATTGTCAAAAGGACAAATTTATTCAATTTTTAAAGCAGTTCCTCGTCACAAAATTTGCACAAATATTTTTTTAGTGGCTATTTCAGTTGAACAGATGACAACTGGTGATTCAGTGAAGTATTGTTCTAAAGGCAAAGTCACATATATGTAAATAACAGTAAGTCATAGTTGAGTATCTGTGAGATTTTCTACTGCATCATGAAAAGGTCAAAATGAGCCAGTGGGTGACTGAAATAAATAAGGTTGTGATTGCTAATCATTATGTGATGCTAATCATTACACAACGCTAATATACAAGATCTGTGTTAACAGGAAGTTGAGTTTGGCTATAAAATACAACCACATTCTGCTCTGTTTCCAAGGTCGTGAATCACTCTATTATTCACTTCTTCTCTTGCTGTAGTAAATTTTTAGAGGGTTTAATCAGATCCTCTTCAGAAAACCTCTCCGCAAACAACAGAAAATCCAACAAATATTCAAGGTTTAATTGGAATTGGGATCAGAGAAACTTTTCCTCCTATAAGCACCAGTCCAGATTCTCCCCAGGATTCATGAATCTGGCTCAGAGCCCAAATCCTGTCGCTTCTTCAAGCCCATTCATTCTAATTTAAATCCTTCATTATCACCACTAACACACACACACACACACACACACACACATCACCTATCACTCTCTTCTTCTATCACTCGGCTGTTTACCCTTAATGCAAGGGATTTTTCTGCCAAATCATCTTGAAATTTAATTAACTAACGGAAAACCACAGAGACAGAAACAGAGACGGAGAGAGAGAGAGAGAGAGAGAGAGAGAGAGAGAGAGATTTTATTTTTATATAACCTTTATTTTCACAAAGTCACTTCAAAGACAAAATAATCAGTCACATGTCATATTAAAACCATGAATGTGTTTGTTGTGTTTTTTACATAAAAGCAGCACTGAATAATATTTCATCATCTGTAACAGAACAAATAACATCATCATAGCACCACTGTTGAATAGAAACATTCAACGTTCCCATATCTTTGTGAAATCAAACATCAATTCTGACTCTAGCTATCACCAAAACTACGAACACACTGACCAGATCCTATAAAAACTCACTTTTAATTCTGTTCCTCGTAGTGAGGTACAACTTCATCTTTGCTTCCACCAACAGGAAATTCAATAGCATCATGTCTCCTGTAACCTGCACCAAAACTAAAAATTGCTGCAGACCAGTTCTCATTTAAATCTAAAAACTGATTAAAACATCAAATACTCTTTAACACCTTACACACTCTAAAAAACTGTGAAAGACAGTCTCTACAGCTTCATAGAAAGGACATTTATCAGACACAGTGGGGTCCACCATGCAGGTCTCCAGTTCATTTTTAGAGGCTGTTTGTAGAGTTCTCTCCACCCTGGTTTACAATGACCTCCACATCCAGTGCTCTCTGCCATCTAGTTTACTGGCATTTAGAGCTTTAACACAGCACTTATACAGCAACTTACCATTCACAATATATAGATCAAACCCTTTTTCGTTTACTGTATTCAACATGGGGCCAGAACAGCCATTTACTGTATAGATCCAAGTCTGGAAAAGGATCCTTTGCATCTGTGATTTGTGATTTTGGGCTACACAGATAAAATTGACTTGACCCTGACCCTATGTTACATTGAGAGTGGACTGTTGGCATACCAGTTTTATTGTTATTTTACCACAGTACCACCACTGCCTCAGTGACTTAAAATCCTGCTTCTGAAAAAGCCATTCATAAAAATGCCAAGTAAGTAATAAAGTTAGTAATAAAAACATCACTAAAACCTACAGGAACCTACAGGTGACATGTTTTTAAAATCCCAAATTGATGATTAAAAACAATAAAAACCTGTCTAGTCTGGCTATAGAAATCTCATTTTCTCTAACATGAGCCCATGTGTATTGACTTTCATTTGCATTTAATCTCTTCCACACATCCACTAGATCATTTGTTTCAAATAAATTGTTTAAAACATTTTGTGATTCTTAGTGAGACTCAGCATAATTTCTGTCTAAATGATCATCATATTGTGTGCAGTAAAATCACCTGGAAACCAAAAATCATCTGAATTACAAGCCCTTAAGGGTTTCATCCAGCTGATTAAACAGTCCTGCCCTATTTACTCCATAGATGTTAATAAAAACAAAGTGTGGTGTTCAAACTTGGCTTTGACAACCATCAGCCTCCCTACTGTTTTCTGCTGCATTTCATATAGATACTCCTCACCTCCCATTCTGCTTCTGCCTCATTTACTGGATTATCATCATATCCGTTCACCTTCCTTACTTCATATAACAGAGCTTTTTCCTTTATGTTCCTCTGTTCATATTCAGGGTGGCAACTCTGAACCTGTTGCTCATCAGAAAGAAAATCAACAGCAGCAAGTTGATTAAAACCCTAGAATAAAACCCTAAACCAGGGATTCCCCAAATGTGGCCATCACATTTTTTAGCTTGCACACCCCCGAGTGGCCATTTGGGGGCGTGCAAGCTAAAAAATGTGATGGCGGTCTGGAGTGTTTTTTTTTTAAGTTTTTTCAAAGTGGGATTTTCCGACACAATATAGATGTCTAAATAAATAAATTGTTGAAGCAGAGACTCCACAGCTGTTTCCTGGTACTAATGTTGGAAAAATAGTTAATAAAAGTTCTTTGTTCATGTTTTGTGTGTCAGATAAGAATCAGAAATGAGTTTCTGGTTAAAGTTTGAGTTAATGTTAATGTTGTAGAACAGTCACTACAGACAAAGATTATCTGTATGAAAACAGACAGAGAACAAAAGGTCTTAGGATTTATGTCAGAGTTTCCATCATAAAACCAGACATTTCTTAATTTTCTCTGAGCAGACATCAAGTTCTTTGCAGGATTGCTGCATTGTTTTATGGACTTTTTTGCAGTGCATTTGGTGAATAAATATTCTTATAGTTCATGTTCATGGCATCTGCGGTCTAATACCTGGTTTTATCAAAATTCCCTGTCCAATCCTGGCATTTCCAGTAAGCTGTGAAATATATGCACATGGGCAGACAAGTGTGTGGCTGCGTGATTATTCTATTTCATTGTTTTCCCAAAGACGACGATGATAAAGTGACAAAAGAGAAAGAACGATGCTCCACTTTAACAGGGAAACAACCACAGGAGATGATGATGAAGATAGGAGAAAGAACGAAACACAATATGAAGAATAATATCAGAGAAAGTGAATCCATACATCTATTTACCAACTTATCTATCATTCAAATCATATTAATATAAGAGAAAAAAATCTGTAGCCATCCTGAGTGTTCCATCCAGTTGGTTTCTCTGATTTTCCTGTTTAACTTGTTCCCGCCGGCGGGGGCTGACCAACAAGCAGCAATATGTTCATGTAACACACCAAAATGTCGACAAGGAACTCAGCTACAAGTTTATATTTCATTTATTAGCTTAACAAAAGCTCCTTTCAACCACAAGTAAAGCATATAGCTAAAACATGAATCAGTAACTTTCTGTATTTTCGTCATTGTATTTCTCCAATACCATATTCTCCGCCAGTAAACATGGTGTTGTTAGAAAGCTCCCACTCTGATCTACACAGAGGTACCAAGCTTGTCTCTATAAGATGAACACTCACTCCTCAGTCTTTCCATGAACTGCCAAAAAAAAATTTTCTTTTTATTGATACGATAAATTATGTCTTATCTATTTTATTTTTCAATAAAAACTTGTGTTGGAGCTCATAAAAACGCTGCAATCTGCTGCTTCTAAACCTTCTTCATTATTTTGAAGTTATTTTTTTATACAACCCACACTGTTTATGAAGTCAGAGACCAGAATATTTACAGTGTGAAGTCGCTCTGTATCACCTGTCTTTATAAAAGATGTCCTGACATGTCTCTATGGTGCATGTTACGTCAAATTAGATCACACGACTCGACTCTATTTGCTCTGATGGTTCCATAGAGGTGTCAATCACCCAAATTGACCAATAGGATCTCCAGATATCACTGTGACTGTTCCTCCTCATGTCCAGCTTTAGGCACACAGCCCAGCTCAACACATATGTGCCCATTAATAGGTAGATAATTATTATTATTTAGTATATTATATAGAATTATTATATAGAATTTATCATGGACATACCTGAACTAAAACATCTCTAAAATCAGTCTGGTTCACCTTATAAGGCTGAACATTTGTGCAATTAATTATAACACTTTATTTTACTGATCCATGGATGAATTGGGCTACTAACCCATGATTTTCAGGTGATTTTCAACCTAAATAATTAATTTTTTGCTTTATTCTAGCTAGATGTATTTCAACACTGTACATTTTAATTTGATTCTGGCACTGCCCCACAGGTGTTAGCTTTATTTAAACCAAGATCATTCAGAAAACCCCTGTAGTTGTGGAGATATACTGCATTAAGTCTGGGCATGTCATTTTGGAGAGGTAGACTGATAAATAGGCCTAGAGTAGAAGGGGTCAACAATAGACAAAGAAACTCAGTATGTTTCTAACAAACATGTTAGAAACATTAAAAGCAATTTAGTGCTAAGTTTTACACAAGAATTTTTCCAATTCAATATTTCAAATTATTTCTGCTTTGACTATAGAAGAGTTTGGATTCATTTGAAAGGAAAATGGCATTGTATGTGGAAAATGAAGAAAATGGTCTTGGAACTAGTTTTATGGTTCATGGTTCATCAGTTCTTACCTGATCTGGCGGTTTTGATGTTAACGGACTGGAATCCTCCATTCAGCGCTGACGTGTCGATGATGTCAGACTCAAACTCACGGTGAGTTTTCCGATAAACAAACAGCGCCACGATGACAGAAATGACGAGGCACATGATGACGGCAATGACCACGCCGACGTACAGAGCCACGTCATCGCTGCTTGGAGCCGCTGTGAAGACAAGAGGATTCATGATGTTAAAGAGTCAAACTTTCACTGGAGAGATTATGAAGAATGTGTCACAACAGCAATTATCATTCTGATGGAGCAGGAAACAGGTTGAATAACACTTCCCTCGTTTTCATCCATCTCAGACCAACTCTCACTTAAATGGACCATTTCTATGGTTCCATTTCAAATGAAAGTTTTAAGTGTCCTCCAGCTTGTGTAATATGATAATTTGTCTAGACAGAGAAAGAAAGACGAGACACGTCTTACATACAAAAGAAGGGGACCAACTTTTAAAACTTAATAAGGTCATTTAATTATTTTACAAGGGTTCTAACATCCTTTTTACATCTGGCTGAGACTCTAATGGTGTTTCAGTGAGAACAGCAGTGGAATTGTCATTCATGATCAGTATTTTAAAGCACCAGAAGGGATGGGGAAAATGTTTAACTGATGGAGTGGTGCAGCTTTTAAAATAAGCATTAACTGCACTTAAGGATAGAGAGAAAACATGAGGAAGAATGGAAGGTGCCAACTTAAGAGCAAAGAGGAGGAAAGATGAGGAGGTAATAGGAGGAAAAGCCAAGTGGGAAGAAATGTAGAAAAGAGGGCGAGCAAATAGGAAAGAACAGAGGAGATAAAGAAAAGGAGAAAGCAGGTCAAAGAAGCCGAAAAGCACTTGGACTTCAAAGCTGCAAAACAAACAAGCCTTAATATTTAACATGAAAGCGCCTGTGAAACCTTTTTTCATTTTGAGTCGACTTACACTTAAAGCTGTGCTCATATAATCATGTCCTCTGAGCTAGTAGGAGGAGATTTGTCTGCAGCTATTAAGAAGAAGACATAAAAGTATAGGAATGCGCTTTTTAATCCACCCTTAAAGTTGAGAGGCAGATAACAGGCTTTAAACAGCCTGAGTCATTTACTAAAGGATTTTGCTGCTGTCACATCAGAAAGCAGCAACTTGATTATGCATGAATGAGTCCTTTGATGAAGCATCCAAACATTTACACCAACATATGCACCAACAAGCATGATCCAAACAGACTAATTCACAGGTCGATGGAGGAATTCATTCACTACTGTGGAGGAACCAGCATCTACAGATAAAACCCTACTTAATGAGGACTGATGAACATCTGGAAACAAACAGCAGATGTGAAGTAAAGGTCTTAAAGGTCCTGATCATGTGAGGGTTAGGGTGACTGTATAGTTGTTACATCACAATTTCCTAAAGATATGTTTTAAGGTTGTGTAGGGTTAGGGGTTAGGGACTAGTGTTAGGAACTGGGGTTAGGGACTAGTGTTAGGGGTTAGGAACTAGGGTTAGGGGTTAGGGACTAGTGTTAGGGGTTAGGAACTAGGGTTAGGGGTTAGGAACTAGGGTTAGGGGTTAGGAACTAGGGTTAGGGGTTAGGAACTAGTGTTAGGGTTAGGGGTTAGGAACTAGGGTTAGGGGTTAGGAACTAGTGTTAGGGCTAGGGGTTAGGAACTAGGGTTAGGGGTTAGGAACTAGGGTTAGGGGTTAGGAACTAGTGTTAGGGTTAGGGGTTAGGAACTAGGGTTAGGGGTTAGGAACTAGTGTTAGGGCTAGGGGTTAGGAACTAGGGTTAGGGGTTAGGAACTAGTGTTAGGGTTAGGGGTTAGGAACTAGGGTTAGGGACTAGTGTTAGGGGTTAGGAACTAGGGTTAGGGGTTAGGAACTAGGGTTAGGGGTTAGGAACTAGTGTTAGGTTAGGAACTAGGGTTAGGGGTTAGGGTTAGGGATTAGGGGTTAAGGTTAGGGGTTAGGGATTAGGGGTTAGGAACTAGGGTTAGGGGTTAGGAAATAGGGTTAGGGATTAGGGGTTAGGGATTAGGGGTTAGGAACTAGGGTTAGGGGTTAGGAACTAGGGTTAGGGTTAGGGATTAGGGGTTAGGGGTTAGGAACTAGGGTTAGGGTTAGGGTTAGGGATTAGGGGTTAGGGGTTAGGGATTAGGGGTTAAGGTTAGGGGTTAGGTTAGTGTGTGTGTGTTCCTCTGTGTACCGAAAGTGTTGAAATATGTGACAGAATTTATCAAACATTTCACATTTTATAATCAACAATCACCTCTTGATTTCTACCATATGGGACCTTTAAACTGAAGATATTTTTCAAGATGAAAAATTATGAGGGAAGAACTGTATGTAAATATCACTTTTGTATTTACATCTGATGTAGTAGAAACACAGATGTACCTGTTTTTTTTTTAGCTAATTTTATTCTTATACGATTATTATTATTTAACTTTGATACTAGCATAAATAAAGTATTAATAATTCCTCACCAGAGTCACTAAAATAAAAATTGAAGAAACTCAATCAGCAGCTTTTTTCTCCTTTATGGGTAACTGTTTAGTGTTATAGCCATAAGGCTATATATATATATATATATAGGGTTGTTTTAAATGATATTTTACGGAATATTTAAATATATTTTAAATATTATTTTCCTTGATGACACCATGTGATGTTTACACTGTCTTATTTTTTTCTGTTCTTTTTAACCCCAGGAAGACTAGCAACCACCTTGTATAAAACAATATAAAATAATAAAATAATTGCCCCTCCTTATCATGGTGGAGGTGTTTGCATATTCCAATGATCGGGGAGCTTCACTCATGTCCTGGAGGAGGTGGGACATTGAGTCCTGGTGGATCTTGGACCTGTTGGACCTTATTCTGTTCCTCATCAGAGCCTTTTGTCCTGTGGGGCTCCTGTAGCAGCTGATGGTTTCAACCAATCAGAGCTCAGTCTCCATGGTTTAAAGGAAAAAACTCAGACCTGGGAGGAGTTAGCTGAAAACATGGAGGACAACTTCTGAATGACTTCAGGAGGTTCAGGAGGTTCTGGTGGTTCTGGACCACCATCCAGCAGATCAGGAGGGGGTAGCAGTGACTGTCAACACTGTGTTCAAGGCCCTGGGGTGGATGAGATCCACCTGAAGTTCCTCAAGGTTCTGGATGTTGTGAGACATCGGGGGAAGAACCTCTGGACTGTACCCTCCCTGGTGAAGGGTTCTGGTCCCTGGTCCTGGGTCTCTTCCGGGGGAGACCCAGGACCCTGGAGAGACTCCGTCTCTGCTGGACCAGAAGACCAGGAAGAGCTGGACTCCAGTTGTTTATTACATTTACATCATTACATTTAACTCAAACTTAGCACCTTTAAATCTCAAACGTGCATCTGGGTTCTGTCAAAGTGCAGCGACATTTTTCCGATTGATCCTTCACTGCTTCATGAAGCTTCTCTGTTATCAAAGGTCCTTGCACTTGCTGAGGGGAATAGAATTGGATAATCCTCTTAAGTACCAATCTTAATTATGATCATCACCATCTATATAGAGAATCTTTATCCTGTTTCTACTTTAACTTGAAGGTCTAAAACTTCAGAAAATGGGATGCTTTACAGCCACGAGAAAGGTCAAAGCTTCTAAACTATTTGTCCTCTCTGAGTCATCCATGTGAATGTGTGTGTGAGTGTGTGTGTGTGTGTGTGTGTGTGTGTGTGTGTGTGTGTGTGTGTGTGTGTGTGTGTGTGGTGCATATTAATATGACTTAAATATCAGTTTGCATCCTGACTCTTTAAAATCTTTCTTTCCGTCTGAGAATCTGTCTCTATTCCTTTTCATTTCAAGCTTTAAATCGACATGTTAAAACTGGTAGAGACCAATTGTTTTCTTTTTCCAGTTTTTCCTTCTAAATTCCCACATTTTATAAATGATGTGTCTTCACTAGTAGTGTTGTTCAAAACAGGCACAATATTTCATGTTTCACATTCATGAAACCCTAACCCTTGTCATTTGGGGTTTTATTGGATTCAAGAAAATGGGCAGAATTGATTTAAAATAATTTGAAAGAAATAACAAAAGGGAGATAAATAAACTTATAGTTTTACACCATTAGCAATTTTAAATATTATTATTTTAATAGACAGTTAAAATGTTCTTGATGCTTGACAAAATTTGACAAATGACTAATTTCTCCTAAAAATGAAAAGCAAAAAGAAGTACTTCATTCTCTCTTACTCTTCAACAGCTGTATTTTATATTTCAGAAAAAATGAAGGAAAAAAACATCACACAACTTCACAGTCTGATAGTTTTTCTCTAGCACTGAAGTCCTTTCTATCGACTTATTCTAATTCCACAAAGTGCTGCTTTGTAAGACAAAAAGCTGCTTATTCCTTAAAGGTCTCACATCCTGGAAAGTAAGATTTAAATTTATTTTGGATTATGAGGAAAGTCCAAATGTTAAAAAATACACACAGCCTGGTTTCAGACACTTAAAATGAGTCGTCAGGACTTCAGTCAGTTGTGATGTCACAGCTATACAGTCACTGCTTGTCCCTCATTCACAGTTATTCCAATCATCAAAGGAGAGGCTCATGAATATTAATGAGATGAGAAACAAAATGACCTGTTGTTTCTAAACTATATGTATATTTGTATCTAAGTACTTATGAACACACACACACACACACTGATACATAGATACAGACTAATACACACACACACTGAAGCACACACGCCCACACACACACACACTGAAACACACACACAAACACACACACACACACACTCTCTCACACACAGACATACACTTCTTACTCCATGTCAGTGTGTGTGTTAATAATAATCAGCATCAGAACTTGATGATGATGCTTATTGATTATTGATGCTTATTGATTTTTGATGTCTATTGGTTATTGATGTCTATTGATACCTATTGATAATTGAAGTCTATCTATGCCTATTGATTATTGATGCCTATTGATTAATCAGAGAAGATTTACAGGAGGAGGAAACTATTCAGCTCCACTCGTCTCTATCTTCTCTGTGATGCGTCAGAACTGGACAATCACCATTAAAACTCATTCATCTTCCTGTCTGATCCTGTTTGGCACCAACAAACACAGAGCTGCAGAAATGTCATCACTGATGAACTGGCAGAGACCAACAGAACTAAAGAGTCAAAGCAAACATTCATTTTACTGGTGTCTACGCTCAGAAAAACATTATTATTTCAGTGGCTATAGATATAAATCACAAGATACTGCCAGCAGCCAACTGTTTCCAGACAAATGCTAATCCTAGGATCCTAATCCTCTAATCCTAACTCTCTAATCCCAAGCCTCTAACCCTCTAATCCCAACCCTCTAACCCTCTAATCCCAACCCTCTAATCCCAACCCTCTAATCCCAACCCTCTAACCCTCTAATCCCAACCCTCTAATCCTTACCCTCTAACCCTGTAATCCTAACTGTCTAATCCCAAGCCTCTAACCCTCTAATCCTCTAATCCTAACTCTCTAACCCTCTAATCCTAACTCTCTAATCCTAAACCTCCAACCCTCTAATCCTAACTATCTAATCCCAACCCTCTAACCCTCTAATCCTTACCCTCTAACCCTCTAACCCTCTAACCCCAACCCTCTTATCCCAACCCTCTAACCCTCTAATCACAACCCTCTAACCCTCTAATCACAACCCTCTTATCCCAACCCTCTAACCCTCTAATCCTTACCCTCTAACCCTGTAATCCTAACTCTCTAATCCCAAACCTCTAACCCTCTAATCCTCTAATCCTATCTCTCTAACCCTCTAATCCCAACCCTCTAACCCTCTAATCCTAACTATCTAATCCCAACCATCTAATCCTCTAATCCTAACTCTCTAACCCTCTAATCCTAACTCTCTAATCCTAAACCTCTAACCATCTAATCCTCTAATCCTAACCCTTTAATCCTAATACTAACCTAAACACCTAATCCTAACCCTCTAATCCTATAATTCTAATCCACTATCCTAATCTTCTAATCCCAATCCTCTAATTCTGACCCTCTAATACTCTAATCCTAACCTAACCCTCTAGTCCCCTAATCCTAGCCCTCTAATCCTAACCCTCTAATCCTCTAATCCTAACCCTCTAATCCTCTAATCCTAACCATCTAATCCTCTAATCCTAACCCTCTAATCCTAACTCCACAAATTTTAATTCAGAGATCTGTAAATCAACAAATAAGGCAAACAATGCAACAAGTAAAAACTAAGACAAAAAATGATATTTATAATAATCATTTTGAATTTAATTTTTTTGGCCAAAGACTATTTTTAGACTTCAGCCTTCCCATGTGAATTATTCAGCTGTACCTGAATGTATAGAATGAATTAACAGTGATTATAATGTGAAATCTACTGTCTGTCAATGACCCAAAGATTAAGTCTCGCTCCTTTAAAATCATTAGCCAGATAATCATTAAATCCATCATATTGCAATATTATTATTGCTGTGAATGCAAAATAAATCAGATTCTGGGGAATAATTTGTAATCTGACACAAACTCTTTTCTGTTGATGTGAATCCAGTTCACAATCAACCTAACATGCCATGTAGTAAAGTGGAGATACTGATTTAACTCATGAACAACAACTAACCCTAACCCTAACCCTAACTTCTATCTGCTTCTCTAAGACCTGAAACCACTTCAGCAGCAGCTCAACAAGTCTTTACAACAAATCACAGATGCTCAGAGATTGTTTGAAGATAAAACATAATAGTAATAGTAAATTAGGTCCTTTTCTACTCGCCTTTCTCATTTTTTTCTCTCGCAATAAATCTCTTTCTCATTATGTCACTTTGAGGAACAACAGTAAAAAGTGAGAGAGGTGGTTAGAAAAAGGAGAAGAAATAAAAGCAGGAGCAGGAAGGGATTATCAATTTATTTCTTTACACCCTATGATCATTTATCATACTTTTTATTACTCATTAAGCAGCTTTCATATATTTCAAGTGTTGCCCAGGCAATAATTTTTGTCTTGCACAAAAAATACAGTAGTGATGAGTTAAATAAATAAAAAATTAAAAGAGCAATCAATAATTTATGTCGACAAGTCTAGGTTTGCAGCACTGAGGGAAAATACACCAAGAACACAAAGCAAGTGTTTCTGAACAATAGCAAACTGACAATTTGGCTCCGACTCAAAGCTGATGGCTTCGCTCCAAAATTTCTACAAATATCCACAGCTGCTGCAAACTCACAAACTGTGAATCAAATGAACTGCTGCTGAATCGATTGCTGCTATTGGACAGAAGGAAGAAGAGAATCGAGTTAATTAAAGGAATCTGTCACCACGATGGTGCAAGAAGAGATGCTGCACTATACATGTTTAAGGATGGAAGACTGACTGATTCTATTTTATTAGACCTACGGATGACAAACATTTTAAAAAAAGGTGCATAAACCCTTCTAATAAAATGTGACTGAACATCTAACGTTTTCTATGCTTCTAGCTACAGTTTAACTTTAGTTTTTTACATTTCTGTTCTTTTTGTGTGATATATTACAAATAGACACTGAAAGTGTCTTTCGTTTTCCACAAAGTAAAAAGAAAATGTAGTGAAATAGAAATTCAAGTCTACATAATGTCGTCACTACAAAAACAATGGATGTAACATCCATCCTCATTAATTTAAAATACAGGCCTTTCACTTTCTTACATCCATCATACAAGCAAAGATGTAAATGATTAATCTACCATGAAGAAGAAGAATTTACTTTTAGAGCAACAGCAGCGAGTGTTTGAAGACATGGTTCATAGAAATATAAAAAGACCAGAAAACAACAGTCAAAGTGTAATGATGACACAGAGAAGGTCCATGTTAACTGACAGAAAGAAACACACAAATGAGTGAGATCAAAGGAAAATGGATGATGATAAAACACAAAACATCAACTTACATGTGAATCCCAAATCACTGTTTTCTTTGGACTCAGAGGATGTCTGAAACAATGAAGCTTGGGACAAGAAAAGAAAAGAAGGGGTGGAGCGATGGAGAAAGAGAGAGGAACACGACAAAAAATCAAACAAATGAGTCAAACAAAATGAGGCGAACAAGACATGACACAGACTCACAAAAACAATGTGTTGACATATTCCTTTCAGTGTTGTTTGTCTGTTTAGATCAATCAAATCCAGATGAAATGAGGGAAGAGAACAACAAAAAGACTAAGAAAAAATAACTGGAATTGAAGAAACCACAATGTTTGTTGGAGAGTTATTGCTCTGTCATGTTGAGTGTGTTAGAACGTCTGAAACAGCTGATGTTTAACTGAAATGATGCTGTATAATTCATAAAGGAAACAAGAGCAATATGGAGCCTTAAAAGCTTTTTAGACTAGCTACTCTGATTCTACATTGATTCTGCAGCAAAGGGCAAAGAAACGCTGACGAGGTTAAGTGGGTGATGCACAAATATAAACCTGCAGCATCATTTATACACAAATATAAACCTGCAGCAACATTTATACACAAATATAAACCTGCAGCATCATTTATACACAAATATAAACCTGCAGCAACATTTATACACAAATATAAACCTGCAGCAACATTTATACACAAATATAAACCTGCAGCATCATTTATACACAAATATAAACCTGCAGCCTCATTTATACACAAATATAAACCTGCAGCAACATTTATACACAAATATAAACCTGCAGCATCATTTATACACAAATATAAACCTGCAGCATCTTTTATACACAAATATAAACCTGCAGCATCATTTATACACAAATATAAACCTGCAACATCATTTATACACAAATATAAACCTGCAGCATCATTTATACACAAATATAAACCTGCAGCATCATTTATACACAAATATAAACCTGCAGCAACATTTATACACAAATATAAACCTGCAGCAACATTTATACACAAATATAAACCTGCAGCAACATTTATACACAAATATAAACCTGCAGCCTCATTTATACACAAATATAAACCTGCAGCATCATTTATAGACAAATATAAACCTGCAGCATCATTTATACACAAATATAAACCTGCAGCATCTTTTATACACAAATATAAACCTGCAGCATCATTTATACACAAATATAAACCTGCAACATCATTTATATACAAATATAAACCTGCAGCATCATTTATACACAAATATAAACCTGCAGCAACATTTATACACAAATATAAACCTGCAGCATCATTTATACACAAATATAAACTTGCAGCATCATTTATACACAAATATAAACCTGCAGCATCATTTATACACAAATATAAACCTGCAGCATCTTTTATACACAAATATAAACCTGCAGCATCATTTATACACAAATATAAACCTGCAGCATCTTTTATACACAAATATAAACCTGCAGCAACATTTATACACAAATATAAACCTGCAGCAACATTTATACACAAATATAAACCTGCAGCAACATTTATACACAAATATAAACCTGCAGCATCATTTATACACAAATATAAACCTGCAGCAACATTTATACACAAATATAAACTTGCAGCATCATTTATACACAAATATAAACCTGCAGCATCATTAAAACACAAATATAAACCTGCAGCATCATTTATACACAAATATAAACCTGCAGCAACATTTATACACAAATATAAACCTGCAGCATCATTTATACACAAATATAAACCTGCAGCATCATTTATACACAAATATAAACTTGCAGCATCATTTATACACAAATATAAACCTGCAGCATCATTAAAACACAAATATAAACCTGCAGCATCATTTATACACAAATATAAACTTGCAGCATCATTTATACACAAATATAAACCTGCAGCAACATTTATACACAAATATAAACCTGCAGCAACATTTATACACAAATATAAACCTGCAGCAACATTTATACACAAATATAAACCTGCAGCATCATTAAAACACAAATATAAACCTGCAGCAACATTTATACACAAATATAAACCTGCAGCATCATTTATACACAAATATAAACCTGCAGCATCATTTATACACAAATATAAACCTGCAGCATCATTAAAACACAAATATAAACCTGCAGCCTCATTTATACACAAATATAAACCTGCAGCATCATTTATACACAAATATAAACCTGCAGCATCATTTATACACAAATATAAACCTGCAGCATCATTTATACACAAATATAAACCTGCAGCATCATTAAAACACAAATATAAACCTGTAGCATCATTTATACACAAATATAAACCTGCAGCATCATTTATACACAAATATAAACCTGCAGCATCATTAAAACACAAATATAAACCTGCAGCATCATTTATACACAAATATAAACCTGCAGCATCATTTATACACAAATATAAACCTGCAGCATCATTAAAACACAAATATAAACCTGCAGCATCATTAAAACACAAATATAAACTCAGCAAAATTGATAGCTTGATTATGTCTGATTAATAGTAAAAACAGCATGAAATGACAGGGACGTATCCTGCTCTGATTAAATTACAATTAGGAAGTAAAAGGAAGAGTGATTGATTTAGAAGATGGTGAAACTACAGAAAAGGAGCAGAAATGTTTCAGAAAAGGAGCAGAAAGCAGCTAACAGGAAATAGTAAAATAAAGTGAGCTGATTATAATTCACAGTGAAAAGACACATAGGGAACCATCGGGTTTCAGTGGAACTTTGATGCTCTGCAGAATTTGCTGATCATTTTCTATAACACAATATAAACATGATGTTATCCAAGCAACCACAGCTACTATCTGTAGTGTCTGCACTTTAAAAAACCCAAGACATTTATTACACACACACACACACACACACACACACACACTGAGTAGACAGTGAAGTTTCTCCAGGATGACATAGAGCAGCTTTGAGTGAATTTGTTTCAAGAACCTGATTGATGTGTCAAACAAATATCAACAAGCCAAAAAGATAAAAACCAACACAAGCAAGTAAACTCTAACACACACACACACACACATCCTGATATATTTACAGATAGACACATAAAACAGAGGAGACACTCTACACTGAGCAAAATGAGGTCAAATGCATTTCTACCTCTCAAGATTTACCAGAAAAATGTGTATGTGTGTGTGTGTGTGTGTGTGTTTGTGTGTGTGCGTGTATCAGTGTGTCTGTACGTTTGTGTGTATGTCAGTGTGTGTGTGTATCAGTGTGTGCATATGTGTGTGTGTGTGCATGTGTGTGTGTGCATATGTGTGTGTGTATCAGTGTGTGCATATGTGTGTGTATCAGTGTGTGCATATGTGTGTGTGTGTGTGTGTGTATCAGTGTGTGTGTATCAGTGTGTGCATATGTGTGTGTGTGTGTGTATCAGTGTGTGTGTATCAGTGTGTGCATATGTGTGTGTGTGTGTATCAGTGTGTGTGTATCAGTGTGTGCATATGTGTGTGTGTGTACTCTACTCTGAAGTACAAAGAGTGTAGTGCAGTGAGCAGAAAGTCAATTCCAGAGAACTATCAAGAACATGAACTCTCCTCCTGTTTATCTGTTCATTCACAACCTGAAACTCCACTTTTAAAACCAAAAGTGTCTGAAGTCTGAAGAGCTGCTGTTAAAATATTTCAAGATTCAGATTATATCTGTGCCAACAGCATGTAAAGACTTTTTCTGTATCCATTTCTATGCATTCCTATCGTATATGACCTATCTGTTCCTATATGTTCATATTAGTTTCGGTATCCATTCCTTTATTCATTAATTATCTTGTTTTATTCAGTTTTAATCTGGATCTGTTGTTTACTGAGGCAGTGAAGATATTTTTTAGAATGTTAATGTTACAACAGCAGAAACATTAAAAAACAGTTATTCATAAACCAAAAAGAAGAATGGAACACACACACACACACACACACACACACACACACACAGCAAAGGCAGTTTAGTGGCTCCTGGTAATGCTACACAAAACAGCTGAAACATTAGTGCCAACATAAAACCACATCAAAGAGTCATTTTATAGACAGAAAATCAATCAGGGGAAATGAGCCTAAATCTATAAACTGTGTAGGTTTTTATTCTGTGACTGATCTAAGAGATACATTTGAACAAAACAACCTTTTCTAATAATTGACATTTGACAGCAAAGCAATGATGAGGCAACATTTCTTTATTACGTTGAATTTGCACCTGAACAAAAACTGAGCCGGAGGCTGAAGGGAAAAAGCAGCTTTTATCACCAGGGTCAGAATCCTCATTAACGTCCAGGATTCACTTAAAGTCAAGGATTCACTGTATGTCTTTAAAATTAAAACATGAATATATGAATCTCATTATTATTCAAATAGCTTGTACATGGCATTCTATTGTGGAAGACTAGAACAAGGTGCAGTAATGTTTTAGTTATTTTTAAAAAATATATATTTTTGATGCCTTTATTAACAAGGTTGGAATGATTCATCTACTACATCGATGAATCTATTTATATTCCTGTGATCCATCTATATTGATCTGCAGCCTCTGGATAAATATATCCATGTTACCTTTAATGAATTTAAAAGGTAATAAATCAAATGTATTGATACTAGGATATAAGGTATTGGATTTGGACAATGCAGACTTTATATGGATGTGTTTTTAATTACTTTTAATGATAAAGACATGAAGTACTACCCGCTTCAGTCTGTGACATCATAACTACACACCAACAGCAGGAGGAACTGTGGTTCCACTGGTTTGATTTTGGAAATTGTATCTTTGTCTCATAATCAACAGATTTAAAGACTCATTTAACTTGTGATACATGTGTAATTATTAATTAGAATTATTAAAATCATACTGTGAGCTTATTTAGTGCATTTTTGTAATTAAAACACCCATTTAATTTATGTAAATGTTATGTAAATGATGTACATATGCTGGTCATATAGAATATCATGAAAAAGTTTATTTGAGCAATTCCATTAAAATAGTGAAACTTTTATAATATGTACACTAACAAAGATTAACACATTTTATCACATACACATTTAACACATATTATTGATGATTATAACTGACAACTACATTTTTAGGGTGACATGGTGGCGCAGGGCTTAGCGCTGTTGGGGTTGGCACTTTCTGTGTGGAGTTTGCATGTTCTCCCTGTGTCTGGTGGGTTTTCTCCAGGTTCTAGTCCTGGTCCAGGTTCTAGTCCTGGTCCAGGTTCTAGTCTGGGTCCAGGTTCTAGTCCTGGTCCAGGTTCTCCAGCTTCCTCCCACAGTCCAAACACATGCTGAGGTTAATTGGAGACTAAATCACCGTAGGTGTGTGTGTGTGAGTGAATGGTGTGTGTGTGAGTGAATGGTGTGTGTGTGAGTGAATGGTGTGTGTGCCCCCACGATTGGCTGGAGACCATCTGGGGCGTATCCCTGCCTCTCGCCGTAATGCGCTGTGATTGGCTCCAGCAGACCATGTGACCCTAATGAGGAATAAGCAGGTATAGAAAATGACTGACTGACTGACTAAATTTTTAAATTCAAATTGGGTACAAATATCGTGGAAATGTTCAATATTGAAGACACCTGGTGCCACACTCTAATCAGCTAATTAACACCTTTAAAGGCCTTTAAATGGCCTCAGTCTCAGTAGTTCTGTACGTCCACCATCATAGAGAAGATGGTGACCTGACAGTTGACCTAAAGACCACCATGGACACCTGGACCAAGGAGGACTAGACACTAAAGGTTATTGTTGAAGAGGCTTTCCACATAGATCTGAGTCCAAGACCATTAATAGAGAGGAGAAGGAGAAGATGTGGTAGAAAATAGTCTACAAGCAATAGGGATAACCTCGCCCTGGAGATGATGGAGAAACTAAAATGAAACAGAGACTCATTCAAGAATTTAATGCTCATAAGGTTGAGATGTGGGAAACTCACTCTGCAGACAGAGTCCGTCGGTACAGTTCTGAGCCTCCAGGACCAGTCCATCACAGTCCTTTCCTCCATTCTTTGGGGCAGGGTTGTTACACTCCCTCCTTCTCCACTGGGTACACTCTGTCCCACAGGCCGACCATTTACTCCAGTCTGTCCACACACCGTCCACTGCAGAGACAACAGAGACAGAGTCCAGGATCCAGGGTTAAACTGAGGGATCCGACCAAGGGAAAGGTCTGAATTATGTCCCAAAACTCCTAAAGTGCAGCACATATAGATCAGGAAGAACAGACCAGATATAAACCTAGTGTCTCAAAGTGAGAAGTGGACAGAATACAGCAAAACACAGTGTGATTCAGTGAAAATAGCCGCATTATATATATATAGTGTATATAAGAGCCTCTTCAGAACATGAACTACATACCGGTGCACAGACTGGTGCACGGCAGCTTCTGGATGGCCTGTCCATCACAGGGGAGGCCTCCGTTCAGAGGGGCGGGGTTAGTGCAGCTCCGTGTTCGTTTCTGGAAGCCCCGCCCACAACGACTGTTGCACACTGACCACTCTGTCCATGTTGACCAATCACCATTCACTAAGAAGAGAAATCAATCACTTTATCAATATACTGATCCATCAATCACTTCAGAGTTTAACAGGGTTAGGCTTTGATGTTGTTGAATTCTTCTTTGTGTTTTTACAGCATCATTTTCCTGATCACACAGAAACGGCTGTTTAGAAAAATGTTTAACCACTGAAAGGGTGAGAGTTAAAGGTTGTAGTTAATGTTAGTTAGTGTTAATGTTAGTGGTATTATTATTATTATTATTATTATTAGTCTTAGTGTTAATTAGTGTTAATGTTAACTAAGAGGCAGAAAAATGTATTCATGTGTTTTGTTTGTATGTTTCTTTCTTTTTATTAATTCCTCTTTATTGTCACATTTAGTGTTGAATGATCATTATTTTACACTTATATTACAGTTGTTCCTAAAAGAATGAGAGAAAGACACAGATGGATGGAGACAGACAGGAAGATAGAAATCAGGTATAAAGGTAGAATGAGTCACCAGGACGAAATAGAGAGAATTTTCTCTGCAGCTTCTCGACAGCCAATTAGAAGTGAATCATCAGAGAGATGTAGCTGGTAAAAGTCAGGAACTCGTTTCTCTCTGTTCAGCTCACCTGTTTCTATCTGTTTCTACTATATCTAGGCTCTGCTCAGAGTTTTTCTTCATAATGTTCATCTGTTTTTTTATTTCACCTTGTCAACACTGTCAGCTCGGTCCTTGTGGAGCCGAGAAGATTGAACCACAGATTGAACCACAGATTGAACAATTTATTTCTGTACAGACACATCAGTGTCAAACCAGGTCTCACGCTGCCGGAATCGAACACATACACATGCACTTATTTTTGATTGAAACACTCCTCCAGTGAATAGAATCAATGCTACGTTTGAAAGAATCACTGTGTTCTCTGTTATAGAAACTATATATAAAAAACATGTTTCATTTTGTCTCAGGTTGTAAAAAGAGAAAGTAGGACATACAGAGATTTTCATGGTTTTTTGATGGAGACAGTATGGGCCGACAAACCAAATTAAAACCATCCAAAAAAATTTACCTTTAAAACAAACACCATCCACAACTGAGCTATTCAAACGTATTCTGTTGTTGGGTTGGTGTTTCTCAGCTGTTACTAAGCCATAAATTGAATAATTCATCTGGAGATGAAGCTTTTGGCTGCAAGCGGAAACATTTGAAAAGTCTTAGTGTTCTAATTTAAAACTGAAGGTGTGAGTGGTGCAAGGCAAATATTAGACACAAAAAATGACAAATAACTTATGACAAGGTGAGTTACATGCAAGCATCAAAACTCACCATGAACTATAAACTATAAAATTCACTATAAACTATAAAACTCATCATCAAATATAAAACACACCATAAACTATGACCGTAGCCGTCGTGCTGCGTCTTTTAGCCACGATGTTTTTAGCGACACACGTGTAATTTGCTGTATCGGACAGACGAGCTTGTTTGATGATCAGGTTGTGGTCGATGGTGATGTAGAAGTTTCGGTCTTCTGCTGGATCGATGATCTCTTCGTTCTTCAACCACTCCACCTGAAGACAGAGAACCTGAGTTTAAACAGTTTTATTCATCAAACTTCACCTCTTTTATTTAAAAGATACAGGAAGCAGCAACACAGACGACAAACTTCATCATTTACTGACTCTGTGACTTATTCATGTAAAAATGAAAACTAAGTGTAAGTGTTTTGAAAGTGATAATTTTCTTAAATGTCCAAATCTGACAGTGACAAAAGAGAATCATCTTTATTAATGTTAATGTTAGAATGATGTAACCCTAACCCTAACCCTAATAATAATAATATATATAATAATGGAATAATGTTAGGTATAATTCATATAATACGGGAACACAGGAAGGGAGGAGAGTTACTACTGTAAAATCAATCGTGGTTATATGAATAAAACCTAAAAGCCTAAAATATATGTACTTCAGGGGAGAGCATGTAAAATAGTGATATAATAATCATTAATGGGGAAATGAGGATATTATGAATTGCATCTTAAAGACCAGCTATAGTTGACCATAAAAATAGCAGGATGGTAAGAACAGAAGAGAAAAGGAGGAGAAAATGTGTCCAACACATGTTTGGGTGAAGGTAAGGACACGGGAAACATCATATTTATGAAGCTGATCACATTTCCTGCTGTATTTACTGCTGCAACCTGCAGAAATTCAGCTGCAGAGATTTAACAGCAACATAAATGTCAGAGCCACGTTGTTTAATTCACGTTGTTTAATTTCCTCCTCCCTTCGCATAAGGAAATGGAAATTTCCGATGCAGAAAAGAGAAAAATTATTTGTTATTTTTAAATTTATTCTACCAGCTTCTCTCTCTCTGATCTTTAGAGATTCAACATTTGGGCAGAGAGACTCAATCTGAGGTGATGCTGTGACCTTTCACTTTCTATTAGAAACTAAAGGTTATTCTAGAGAAAACAAGACGTACAAACATACAAAACATCTACAACACAAATGTTTAGATAAATAGTTTATCTTCATTCTGTTGTAAAATAAAAAGAGTTTAGCTTCATTCTGTTAAAGTGTAAAATAGTGAACTGGCTCTCAAAAAAACAAAAGCAAATATTTCTAAGCAAAATGAAAATGCAAATTTATTTCTGGTCAGGTTGGAAAAATAAAAAAATGAGATGTACTGTGGTCAAAGAGAATAAAAAGTAGAGTAAAAGTAAAGTAGATATTTTCTACAAAATGTGTTGCACATTGCTGTAAGTGTTGTCAGGTTCCAGCTAAATATAAACTATAAATATAAATTATATATATATATATATACCTTCACCTGGTGCAGAAGACACTAACCCTTTACCAAGGACCAAGTCATTTGGAAACATTTTAAACTTAATAAGATAACAAATCTGATCACTGTGTGTGACATCTACAACGTGAACATTGTGAGGGAGGTAATAACGTTGTTAAATAAACACCACAACCAACAACTCTGACGTGTGTCAGACTCTGAACGACGCTAACAAGCCGCTACTGAAGGATGTTTATCACAGGGAGAAGTTGTGAGTAGAGGGAACGTGTTGGTCTGATGAATCAATGCTTCATCTTCACAGTAGCAACCAAACACCAGGTAAAAAACAACTGCAGAAATCTGGCACAAAAAAGAAAAAAACAGGCAAAAAACACCTAATAAGACTAAAATGATATTCAGGACTGGATGTAACAGACTTTCTGTTTTTCTTTCGTTCTTGTATCAGGATGCAGCGCGAGCGTTTGGAGCTTATCGATATGACGGAGCAAATGATTTTATGGCATATATTAAAGCACGAAATAAAACATATTCCGGACTGTATATAGCGGACTTTTCTTTTCCTTTTGCATATTTTTTCTTTCGGTTTTGTACCAGACTGAGAAGCTGTTTGTGGCGGAGACTGTAGACCACCATGACTGAACTGACCAATCACAGCCCTGGAGGAGCTGAACTGACCAATCACAGCCCTGGAGGAGCTGAACTGACCAATCACAGCCCTTATAGTTCACGTCAGTGCGGTGCGTCCCTGCGCAGACCTGCCAGATAAACATCTTTATGTGCATCGCCCGTTTCCTGTTTATATCACTTTAATATAATACACTCTGTTTCTCTATCAAACTTTTCTTATTGTTAACGATGATTAAAGAGCAACAGCACATAGTAACTGTAGTAATTGTTGCTAATGTTCCAAAAAGTCGTTGTCGAATTATTTATCCCAGTATAATAAAAGAAACAAAAGCATATTTCACCTCTTTGGTAGACATGAAAAATAAAGTTAGCTAGAGCTTTACATGTGCTTTACATTTTAGCTGAAAAGAGGCTCATACACCTTACCATCCATGGGGGGAAGGGGGGGGGGTCATTCATTCAACAGTAGTATCGGATCGGTATCGGATATCGGTCGATATGTTCATGGATCGGTACATCACTAGTTTAAACATGCCTTGACTTTATAAAACATATGTACATTTTATATTTACTTATTAGTGATTACAGCTTCAAACCAAGATATTTGTATCTAATGACACGGAATCGATTTGTCTTTGTGATTAAAACCAAATAATTACCTTCCAACTACCTTCCATTACCTTCCAAAATCAATGGAAATAAATGAATTAGCAATTAGCTGCAGTGTTTGATGCTGAAGGTTGAAGATAAAGAAACATGATGAGCTGAAACACACACACACACACACACAAATTCAATATATAAATATAAAACACATGAATCTAGAATCTAAATAAATGTGTTCTGGAAAATGCTTTTTTGGTTCTGTTTATTTAATTATATGTGTATTGAGGAAGGGTTTATTCAAACATGTAAATACTTCCATATGTTTCCTTACTTGTACTTTAAAAACATATTTCCATATTTTTCTAACCCTAACCCATGCTGTGCAGCATCAAGGCAGAAGAGAAGTGAAGCATCTGCTGATATGAATCTGTCTGTGGAACAAAGGCCTGAATACAAACTGTGCAACATAAAAGTAGAAGCTACACATATATTTGTTGTTGTTGCACTGGAGAATAGAACAAAATGTTTTAAAACACAGATTTGCCTTATATCTGCTGCTGAGACCAAAAACATCACAGAAACACATTATAAATCTAACAAAAGCAAAACAAATAGCAGCAGAGCAAGGAGTGAAATAACAAAGCAAAGAAAATCTGTGACAAATAAAAAAAAACTAAAACATGACATGAGCTAAAATATGATAAAAGCTAAAAAATTAGACTTTATGGAGCGACGACAGAGAGAATCACATGATAAGATGAGTAAAATGTGTCAGTGAACCACTCCATTTAAACACACATACACAAACAAACACACACACGTTAACAACACATACACACCTTAAAAACACGCACACACACATGTTAAAAACACACAGACACGTTAAAAACGCACACAGAGCAGGACAAACACTACAGGAAGAAACAGGTTCCAGTTTTTCTTCTTTTCTGATTTCATCAGCTTTCTCAACAAAAACCCAGATAATTGGCTAAAACTGTGTGTGTGTGTGTGTGTGTGTGTGTGTGTGTGTGTGTGTGTGTGTGTGTGTGTGTGTGTGTGTGTGTGTGTGTGTGTGTGTGTGTGTGTGTGTGTGTGTGTGTGTGTTATTTAACACACCAGCTGCCTCCTGATGTGTAGATGATGATAATCAAACTCTTCATTAGTGCAGCAACAAAGGTCGTTCAGAGCTAATCAACAATCTGAAACTCAATCGAGGAAAGATAATAGAAATTTAATCCAACACTGCACATGACTATCGCAAAGGTGTGTGTGTGTGTGTGTGTGTGTGTGTGTGTGTGTGTAAACTGATATTAGACAGAACAATTAGCTAATTGTGGGAAGATGAACAAAATACTTTGTTGTACTGAACAATTACAGAAAAGTAATTATCACAGACAGAAAAAACAAACAAAACTATTTTCCACAAATTGTTTTACTCAACGTCAAATATATGCAGCAATTATTGTGAAATCAATGTCTAAAAGTAACATATTCTGTAATAAAATATATCAACAAACAGTTTAATGGTATTATTAAAACCGAACTTTTATAGACACCACTTAAAAAATCACATCCACACCATTGACAATAAAAACATATCTGAAAAATCCTCCTGAAACAATGTGATCACATGTCAGAGCAGCAGGTGACTCTCACTCTACCAGGAAGGACATTTCAGCCAATCACAAGGGTCCATGGATACTATTTCCTGTTTACCAGAACACAGCGTGATGTCACAACATTAACAAAAAAACATGTTTTTTTTTACTTTTCATTGTAAATTCTGAAAATGAAAAGTCACAGTCTCAGAGATTTGATGGAAGAAAAATCTCTGGAAATCAGAGGATATTTATTCTGGATGGATGAACTCCTGACTAACTGGGTCTAGATCATGGGGTTCTGCTGAGCTCTAGAGCTCTAGTCCTAGAAAAGAGCCAGACATCAGGCTTCATCCATGCTGATATACAGACGGGGGTTAATTAACCAGAGAAACTTGGTTGGAGCAACTTTACACACTTTATTTAAGTCCATTACTGCAGAAAAGCTGATGTCGAAGTTGTTAACTATTACTGGATTCCTGAACATTGATATCTGTCTTTTTTGGGTCGTTGGGTAGTTAACTGATTATTTTGTACCATTTAAATGTCCCATATTCTACACTTTCCTGTTTTTATTTGGAATTTTTACATCCCTAACAAGATTTGAAGTAGATCACGAAGAAGATCATCTCAGTATAGTTTTAACTTCTTTTCTCCAGCTTCTTTCTAAGCCTCTCCTCCTCCTCTTTAAATGGCTGTGAGGGTGTTGGTGGTGACTGTATAGTAGTGACATCACAACTTCACATTAGTCATGACTGCTTGTTTTAAGGCACGGTTTCTGAATACAGGCTGTGTATGTTTCAGAGAGAAAGTGAACATCAGCGTTTAGGTTTTTCTTATTTTTATTTCAGAACCAGCATTAGTACAGAGGGAGAGTTGGTTTTGATGGTTCTGATGGTTCTGATGGTTCTGATGGTTCTAATGGTTCTTATGGTTTTGATAGTTCTGATGGTTTTGATAGTTCTGATGGTTCTGATGGTTCTAATGGTTCTGATGGTTCTGATGGTTTTGATAGTTCTGATGGTTCTGGTGGTTCTGATGGTTCTAATGGTTTTGATAGTTCTGATGGTTCTGGTGGTTCTGATGGTTCTGATGGTTCTGGTGGTTCTGATGGTTTTGATGGTTCTGATGGTTCTGATGGTTCTAATGGTTCTTATGGTTTTGATAGTTCTGATGGTTTTGATAGTTCTGATGGTTCTAATGGTTCTGATGGTTCTGATGGTTTTGATAGTTCTGATGGTTCTGGTGGTTCTGATGGTTCTAATGGCTTTGATAGTTCTGGTGGTTCTGATGGTTCTGATGGTTTTGATGGTTTTGATGGTTCTGGTGGTTCTGATGGTTCTAATGGTTCTGATGGTTCTGGTGGTTCTGGTGGTTCTGATGGTTCTAATGGTTCTGATGGTTCTGGTGGTTCTGATAGTTCTGGTGGTTCTGGTGGTTCTGATGGTTCTAATGGTTCTGATGGTTCTGATGGTTCTGGTGGTTCTAATGGTTCTGGTGGTTCTGATGGTTCTGGTGGTTCTGGTGGTTCTAATGGTTCTGGTGGTTCTGATGGTTCTAATGGTTCTGGTGGTTCTGATGGTTCTGGTGGTTCTGGGGGTTCTGGTGGTTCTGATGGTTCTAATGGTTCTGGTGGTTCTGATGGTTCTGATGGTTCTAATGGCTCTGGTGGTTCTGATGGTTCTGGTGGTTCTAAAGGTTCTAATGGTTCTGGTGGTTCTGGTGGTTCTGATGGTTCTGGTGGTTCTGATTGTTCTGGTGGTTCTTAATGGTTCTGATGGTTCTGATGGTTCTGGTGGTTCTGGTGGTTCTAGTGGTTCTGATTGTTCTGGTGGTTCTTAATGGTTCTGATGGTTCTGGTGGTTCTGGTGGTTCTAGTGGTTCTGATGGTTCTGGTGGTTCTGGTGGTTCTGATGGTTCTGGTGGTTCTGGTGGTTCTGGTGTTTCTGGTGGTTCTGGTGGTTCTGATTGTTCTGGTGGTTCTAGTGGTTCTGGTGGTTCTGATTGTTCTGGTGGTTCTGGTGGTTCTGGTGTTTCTGGTGGTTCTGATTGTTCTGGTGGTTCTTAGTGGTTCTGGTGGTTCTGGTGGTTCTGGTGTTTCTGGTGGTTCTGGTGGTTCTGATTGTTCTGGTGGTTCTTAGTGGTTCTGGTGGTTCTGGTGGTTCTGATCCACTGGTGTTCACTTTCTCTCTGAGTGTCTCAGCTGATAGAATCCAGTCCTCACTGTTGAGCTGAACATCAGGAGTTAATGATAAATCAGGTCTACTTTCTATCAACATGTCACCAGTGGAGTCTCTGCTTCAACCACATCTCTGCAAATCTGTAGAAATATGACGTGACTCAGTGACTGATGCAGGAATAACGACAGCAAAAAAACAAAGTGTTCAACCGTCATGTCTAAACAGAGAGAAGTCACATAACAGGATGTTAAATATCCATTTAATATGACAAATAAAATGTTTATTTAGACTCTTTACTGTATCAGAAAATCACACTTTGAAAAAACTTTATTAAAACACTCCAGATCGCCATCACATTTTTTAGCTTGTAGCTTTTTAGCTTTTAGCCCCGAGTGGCCGCTGGAGGTCCACGCTCCACACTTTGGGAATCCCTACATTACATGATATGTTCTGGTTGAATTCAACTGCTGCAGCAACATTTAGTTGTGTTTTAGAAGGTGGAGGAAATAAGGGGTGTGTCATCCAGGTTGGATATAGATGGAGGTGATGGAGAAAACACTTTCATGTTCTACATCATATATTACATCATGTACTACATCATGTACTACATCATGTACTACATCACATACTATATACTACGTCATGTACTACATCACATACTATATACTACGTCATGTACTACATCATGTACTACATCATGTACTACATCATGTACTACATCACATATTATATACTACATCATGTACTACATCATATACTATATACTACATCATATACTACGTCATGTACTACATCACATACTATATACTACATCATGTACTACATCATATCATACATCATGTACTACATCATATACTATATACTACATCATGTACTACATCACATACATCACATACTATATACTACATCACATACTACATCACATACTATATACTACATCATATACTACATCACATACTATATACTACATCATATACTACATCACATACTATATACTACATCATGTACTCCATCACATACTACATAATATACTATATACTACATCATATACTACATCATGTACTACATCACATATTATATACTACATCATGTACTACATTATATACTATATACTACATCATATACTACGTCATGTACTACATCACATACTATATACTACATCATGTACTACATCATATCATACATCATGTACTACATCATATACTATATACTACATCATGTACTACATCATATACTATATACTACATCATGTACTACATCACATACTATATACTACATCACATACTACATCACATACTATATACTACATCATATACTACATCACATACTATATACTACATCATATACTACATCACATACTATATACTACATCATGTACTCCATCACATACTACATAATATACTATATACTACATCATGTACTACATCATATACTACATCATGTACTACATCACATACTATATACTACATCATGTACTACATCATGTACTACATCATATACTACATCATGTACTACATCACATATTATATACTACATCATGTACTACATCATATACTATATACTACATCATATACTACGTCATGTACTACATCACATACTATATACTACATCATGTACTACATCATATCATACATCATGTACTACATCATATACTATATACTACATCATGTACTACATCATATACTATATACTACATCATGTACTACATCACATACATCACATACTATATGCTACATCACATACTACATCACATACTATATACTACATCATATACTACATCACATACTATATACTACATCATATACTACATCACATACTATATACTACATCATGTACTCCATCACATACTACATAATATACTATATACTACATCATGTACTACATCATATCATACATCATGTTCTACATCATATACTATATACTACATCATGTACTACATCATATACTATATACTACATCATGTACTACATCACATACTACATCACATACTATATACTACATCACGTACTGCATCACATACTATATACTACATCATGTACTACATCACATACTACATAATATACTATATACTACATCATATACTACATCACATACTATATACTACATCATGTACTACATCACATACTACATAATATACTATATACTACATCACATACTATATACTACATCATATACTACATCACATACTACATAATATACTATATACTACATCATATACTACATCATATACTATATACTACATCATGTACTACATCACATACTACATAATATACTATATACTACATCATATACTACATCACATACTATATACTACATCATGTACTGCATTGCATACTATATACTACATCATGTACTACATCACATACTACATAATATACTATATACTACATCATATACTACATCACATACTATATACTACATCATGTACTACATCACATACTACATAATATACTATATACTACATCATATACTACATCACATACTATATACTACATCATGTACTACATCATATACTACATAATATACTATATACTACATCATATACTACCTCATATACTATATGTTACATTATATACTACATCATATACTACATCATGTACTACATCATATACTATAATATAACATTATATACTATATACTACAACATGTACTACATCATATACTACATCATGTACTACATCATATACTACAACATGTCCTACATCATATACTACATCATGTACTACATCATATACTACATTATATACTATAATATTACCTTATATACTACATCATGTACTACATTATATACTATATATCACATTATATACTACATCATGTACTACATTATATACTATATATTACATTATATACTACATCATGTACTACATTATATACTATATATTACATTATATACTACATCATGTAATACATCATGTACTACATCATATACTATATACTACATCATATACTACATCATGTACTACATCATATACTATATATTACATTATATACTACATCATGTACTACATCATATACTATATATTACATTATATACTACATCATGTACTACATTATATACTATATATTACATTATATTCTACATCATGTACTACATCATATACTATATACTACATCATATACTACATCATGTACTACATCATATACTATATATTACATCATATACTACATCATGTACTACGTCATATACTATATATTACATCATATACTACATCATGTACTACATCATATACTATATATTACATCATATACTACATCATGTACTACATCATATACTATATATTACATCATATACTACATCATGTACTACATCATGTACTACATCATGTACTACATTATATACTATATATTACATTATATACTACATCATGTACTACATCATGTACTACATCATATACTATATATTACATTATATACTACATCATGTACTACATTATATACTATATATTACATTATATACTACATCATGTAATACATCATGTACTACATCATATACTATATACTACATCATATACTACATCATGTACTACATCATATACTATATATTACATTATATACTACATCATGTACTACATCATATACTATATATTACATTATATACTACATCATGTACTACATTATATACTATATATTACATTATATACTACATCATGTACTACATCATATACTATATACTACATCATATACTACATCATGTACTACATCATATACTATATATTACATCATATACTACATCATGTACTACGTCATATACTATATATTACATCATATACTACATCATGTACTACATCATATACTATATATTACATCATATACTACATCATGTACTACATCATATACTATATATTACATCATATACTACATCATGTACTACATCATGTACTACATTATATACTATATATTACATTATATACTACATCATGTACTACATCATGTACTACATCATATACTATATATTACATTATATACTACATCATGTACTACATCATATACTATATACTACATCATATACTACATCATGTACTACATCATATACTATATATTACATTATATACTACATCATGTACTACATTATATACTATATATTACAATATATACTACATCATGTACTACATTATATACTATATATTACATTATATACTACATCATGTACTACATTATATACTATATATTACATTATATACTACATCATGACCTACATCATATACTATATATTACATTATATACTACATCATGTACTACATTATATACTATATATTACATTATATACTACATCATGTACTACATTATATACTATATATTACATTATATACTA
>CM060473.1:29454408-29471908 GCA_030544235.1 Lepturacanthus savala
TATGGTGGGTGGTGTGTTTGTGTGTGTGTGTGTGTGTGTGGTGTGTGTTTGTGTGTGTGTGTGGTGGGTGGTGTGTGTGTGTGTATTGTGTGGTGTGTGTGTGTGTGGTGTGTGTGTGTTTGTGTGTGTGTGGTGTGTGTTTGTGTGTGTGTGTGTGGAGTGTGTTTGTGTGTGTGTATGGTGGGTGGTGTGTGTGTGTGTGTGTGTGTGTGTGTGTGTGTGTGGTGTGTGTTTGTGTGTGTGTGTGGTGGGTGGTGTGTGTGTGTGTGTGTATTGTGTGGTGTGTGTGTGTGTGGTGTGTGTTTGTGTGTGTGTGTGTGGTGGGTGGTGTGTGTGTGTATTGTGTGGTGTGTGTGGTTTGTGTGTGTGTGTGGAGTGTGTTTGTGTGTGTGTGTGTGTGTGTGTGTGTGTGTGTGTGTGGTGTGCGTGTGGTGTCTGTGTGTGTGTGTGTGTGTGGTGGGTGGTGTGTGTGTGTATTGTGTGGTGTGTGTGGTTTGTGTGTGTGTGTGGAGTGTGTTTGTGTGTGTGTGTGTGTGTGTGTGTGTGTGTGTGGTGTGCGTGTGGTGTCTGTGTGTGTGTGTGTGTGTGTGTGTGTGTGTGTGTGTGGTGTGCGTGTGGTGTCTGTGTGTGTGTGTGTGTATTGTGTGGTGTGTGTGTGTGTGTGTGTGTGTGGTGTGCGTGTGGTGTCTGTGTGTGTGTGTGTGTGTGTGTGTGTGTGTGTGTGTGTGTGTGTGTGTGTGTGTGTGTGTGGTGTGCGTGTGGTGTCTGTGTGTGTGTGTGTGTGTATTGTGTGGTGTGTGTGTGTGTGTGTGTGTGTGGTGTGCGTGTGGTGTCTGTGTGTGTGTGTGTGTATTGTGTGGTGTGTGTGTGTGTGTGTGTGTGTGGTGTGCGTGTGGTGTCTGTGTGTGTGTGCGTGTGTTAATAATCCTAATCCCTGTCTCCGTCCATATAAAACATTTCCTGCTGCTTTATCAGAACAACAATGCAGCTGATCTTCCATTTATAAATTATTCTGTAGCATTTAATCATCTTTACACGATTTCTATAATTCACCAGAGCAGTTTCAATAAAAATAGATTTCTGTCTCATCTGTGGATTAATGTGATGATTCTGACGGAGGTGATGTAGGTTTACTCTGCTGCTCAAAGAGGATTAAAGGTGATGAAGCTGTTTCACATTGTTTTTTTGTGCACAGAACACACACACACACACACACACACACACACACACACACACACACACACACACACACAAACACACATATATACATACACACACATATACACACACACACACACACACACACATATATATATATACATATATACACACACACACACACACACATATATACACACACATACACACACACACACATACACACACACACACACACACACACACATATATACATTCACACACACACACACACACACACACACACACACACACTTCTTAGATATTAGGAGGAATCAACAGGTTCTGGCTACTCTATATTTTGGATTTATTCAGAACTTGTAAACATATTTTTATTTTGTACATATTTATTTTATTGTGTTGACAATGTTCTAATATTAATATTATTTTGCATTAGGGAGTTTTAGGTATATTAAATCTGTTTAAACAACCAGTAACAAACTCTTTCATGAAGTCTGGATGATTCATGTGTGACACTGTAATAAAATAATATCTAGATAATTTAGTTTGAAATAGTTCATTTTCATGTAGTTCATGAATCATTTGGGCTTAAAACAAAGATTCTTTTTTTAGGGTATAAATTAGGGTATAAATCTATCTGAGAGTAACCCTAACCCACTGGTTAATTGTCATTGGACAATGGATAGGAACTATGGGTAATGTAGTGCTGGTTATAACATTTGGCATAAATGTTGAAAATTTGTGAAGGTAACTTTAATGTAAACGTTTAATTAGAGAAGTGAAAAGTGAATGTAAAGTCATTGTTTTAAAGAATTTGTGGAAAGTAAACCATGTGCGAATGTATGATGTCGTGGGGTTGAAGGGTCATGGCGGTAGGGGGAGGAGATGACAATCTGAAATCTTCGGCTTGAGATCACATCCGCAATGGTTGGAGGGACAGCAAAGCCACAGGTTCAGTCACAATTCAGAAGTTAAATATAAGGTGATATAGAATAAACTGCTGCAGTGAATCAGATTTTAACTTGTACAGCAACTCAAATTGGTTCTCAAGGGACATTCAAGTCTAAGTTTAAACTTTGGTTCTTTGCAGCTGTCACTCAACAAGATTCAGGCTGATCTCCCTGTGACATATTGAATATAAAGTAAAATATAATATATGAGCAACCATCATCTCCTAATTCAGAACATGTTGGAGACACAGACACAAACATAGAGACAAATCCTTTTATTTTATTGTGTCTCATAATCACATAGTTAAATTCTACAAGATTCCTGTTTTGAGCTTTGGCATAAAATAAGCGACAAAAATAAAATAGAAATTTTTTTTTTTCTACTCAGCACAGCAGCCTGTAAAAGATTAAACCTTTCTGATCCAGCGAATTTCAAAAGATGTCACATCTGCAATAAGTGACTTGTTTCTTGGTCATTTTCCAGCTTTTATATTCTATCCTGACTTTATTACATTATCTCTATTCTTCTTTTATCTCTACTCTTCTATTGTTTCTGTTCTTCAATTCTTCTATTATCTCTTCTTTCACTTCATCAGTCGGCTTTAACACTTGTCTCTGATGTCTCACATCTTGTTTTTATTTAAGGCTGCATGTACCTCAGTATGTAGAACATATCAGCATCTAAAACATACCTCAACATCTAGAATGTACCTCAACATCTAGAATGTACCTCAGCGTCTAAAACATCTCAGCATCCAGAATGTACCTCAACCGCTGGAACATACTTCAGCATCTAGAACATACCTCAACATCTACAATGTACCTCAACATCTAGAACATATCTCAGCATCAACAGACCTCAACATGTAGAACGTACCTCAGCATCTAGAGCACACCTCAGCATCTAGAATGTACCTCAGCATCTACAATGTACCTCAACATCTAGAACATATCTCAGCATCTAGAATGTACCTCAGCATCTAGAACATACCTCAACATCTACAATGTACCTCAACATCTAGAACATACCTCAGCATCTAGAACATACCTCAACATCTAGAACATACCTCAGCATCTAGAACATACCTCAATATCTAGAACATATCTCAGCATCTAGAACATACCTCAACATCTAGAACATACCTCAGTATCTAGAATGTAGCTCAGCATCTAGAATGTACCTCAACATCTAGAACATACTTCAGCATCTAGAATGTACCTCAACAGCTAGAATATATCTCAGCATCTGGAGCATACCTCAGCATCTAGAAAGTACCTCAACATCTAGAATGTACCTTAGCGTCTGTAACATACCTCAGCATCTAGAATGTACTTCAGCATCTAGACTGTACCTCAACATCTAGAATATATCTCAGCATCTAGAACGTACCTCAACATCTAGAACATATCTCAGCATCAACAGACCTCAACATGTAGAACGTACCTCAGCATGTAGAACATACCTCAACATCTAGAACATATCTCAGCATCGAGAACGTACCTCAGCATCTAGAACATACCTCAACATCTACAATGTACAATGTACCTCAACATCTAGAACATACCTCAATATCTAGAACTTATCTCAGCATCTAGAACATACCTAAACATCTAGAGTGTACCTCAGCGTCTAAAACCTACCTCAGCATCTAGACTGTACCTCAACATCTAGAATATATATCAGCATCTAGAACGTACCTCAGCATCTAGAACACACCTCAGCATCTAGAACATACCTCAACATCTAGAACATATCTCAGCATCGAGAACGTACCTCAGCATCTAGAACATACCTCAACATCTACAATGTACCTCAACATGTAGAACATACCTCATCATCTAGAACATACCTCAACATCTACAATGTATCTCAACATCTAGAACTTATCTCAGCATCTAGAACATACCTCAACATCTAGAACTTATCTCAGCATCTAGAACATACCTAAACATCTAGAGTGTACCTCAGCGTCTAAAACCTACTTCAACATCTAGAGTGTACCTCAGCGTCTAAAACCTACTTCAACATCTAGACTGTACCTCAACATCTAGAATATATATCCGCATCTAGAATGTACCTCAGCGTCTAAAACCTACTTCAACATCTACAATGTACCTCAACATCTAGAACTTATCTCAGCATCTAGAACATACCTCAACATCTAGAGTGTACCTCAGCGTCTAAAACCTACTTCAACATCTAGACTGTACCTCAACATCTAGAATATATATCCGCATCTAGAACGTACCTCAGCATCTAGAACATATCTCAGCATCAATAGACCTCAACATGTAGAACGTACCTCAGCATCTAGAACATACCTCAACATCTAGAACATAGCTCAGCATCGAGAACATACCTCAACATCTACAATGTACCTCAACATCTAGAACTTATCTCAGCATCTAGAACATACCTCAACATCTAGAACTTATCTCAGCATCTAGAACATACCCAAACATCTGGAGTGTACCTCAGCGTCTAAAACCTACCTCAGCAACTAGACTGTACCTCAACATCTAGAATATATATCAGCACCTAGAACGTACCTCAGCATCTAGATCATACTTCAGCATCTACAACATACCTCAACATCTAGAACATATCTCAGCATCGAGTACGTACCTCAGCATCTAGAACATACCTCAACATCTAGAACATATCTCAGCATCGAGAACGTACCTCAGCATCTAAAACATACCTCAACATCTACAATGTACCTCAACATGTAGAACATACCTCAGCATCTAGAACATACCTCAACATCTACAATGTACCTCAACATCTAGAACTTATCTCAGCATCTAGAACATACCTCAACATCTAGAACTTATCTCAGCGTCTAAAACCTACTTAAACATCTAGACTGTACCTCAACATCTAGAATATATATCAGCATCTAGAACGTACATCAGCATCAAGAATGTACTTCAACATCTAGACTGTACCTCAACATCTAGAATATATCTCAGCATCAACAGACATCAACATGTAGAACGTACCTCAGCATCTAGAACATACCTCAACATCTAGAACATACCTCAACATCTAGAACACATCTCAGCATCTAGGATATACCTCAACATCTAGAACATATCTCAGCGTCAACAGACCTCAACATATAGAACGTACCTCAGCATCTAGAACATACCTCAACATCTACAATGTACCTCAACATCTTAACTTATCTCAGCATCTAGAACATACCTCAACATCTAGAACATATCTCAGCATCTAGAACATACCTCAACATCTAGAACATAGCTCAGCATCGAGAACATACCTCAACATCTACAATGTACCTCAACATCTAGATCTTATCTCAGCATCTAGAACATACCTCAACATCTAGAACTTATCTCAGCATCTAGAACATACCCAAACATCTAGAGTGTAACTCAGCGTCTAAAACCTACCTCAGCAACTAGACTGTACCTCAACATCTAGAATATATATCAGCATCGAGAACGTACCTCAGCATCTAGAACATACCTCAACATCTACAATGTACCTCAACATGTAGAACATACCTCATCATCTAGAACATACCTCAACATCTACAATGTATCTCAACATCTAGAACTTATCTCAGCATCTAGAACATACCTCAACATCTAGAACTTATCTCAGCATCTAGAACATACCTAAACATCTAGAGTGTACCTCAGCGTCTAAAACCTACTTCAACATCTAGAGTGTACCTCAGCGTCTAAAACCTACTTCAACATCTAGACTGTACCTCAACATCTAGAATATATATCCACATCTAGAATGTACCTCAGCGTCTAAAACCTACTTCAACATCTACAATGTACCTCAACATCTAGAACTTATCTCAGCATCTAGAACATACCTCAACATCTAGAGTGTACCTCAGCGTCTAAAACCTACTTCAACATCTAGACTGTACCTCAACATCTAGAATATATATCCGCATCTAGAACGTACCTCAGCATCTAGAACATATCTCAGCATCAATAGACCTCAACATGTAGAACGTACCTCAGCATCTAGAACATACCTCAACATCTAGAACATAGCTCAGCATCGAGAACATACCTCAACATCTACAATGTACCTCAACATCTAGAACTTATCTCAGCATCTAGAACATACCTCAACATCTAGAACTTATCTCAGCATCTAGAACATACCCAAACATCTGGAGTGTACATCAGCGTCTAAAACCTACCTCAGCAACTAGACTGTACCTCAACATCTAGAATATATATCAGCATCTAGAACGTACCTCAACATCTAGAACATATCTCAGCATCGAGTACGTACCTCAGCATCTAGAACATACCTCAACATCTAGAACATATCTCAGCATCGAGAACGTACCTCAGCATCTAAAACATACCTCAACATCTACAATGTACCTCAACATGTAGAACATACCTCAGCATCTAGAACATACCTCAACATCTAGAACATACCTCAACATCTAGAACACATCTCAGCATCTAGAACATATCTCAGCATCAACAGACCTCAACATGTAGAATGTACCTCAACATCTAGAATGTACGTCAGCATCTAGAATGTACCTCAGCATCTAGAATGTACCTCAGCATCTAGAATGTACGTCAGCATCTAGAATGTACCTCAGCATCTAGAATGTACCTCAGCATCTAGAATGTACCTCAGCATCTAGAATGTACCTCAGCATCTAGACTGTACCTCAGCATCTGGAGCATACCTCAGCATCCAGAATGTACCTCAACCGCTGGAAGATACTTCAGCATCTAGAAGGTATCTCAACATCTAGAATGTACCTCAGCGTCTAAAACATCTCAGCATCCAGAATGTACCTCAACCGCTGGAACATACTTCAGCATCTAGAACATACCTCAACATCTACAATGTACCTCAACATCTAGAACATATCTCAGCATCAACAGACCTCAGCATGTAGAATGTACCTCAGCATCTAGAGCACACCTCAGCATCTAGAATGTACCTCAGCATCTACAATGTACCTCAACATCTAGAACATATCTCAGCATCTAGAATGTACCTCAGCATCTAGAACATACCTCAACATCTACAATGTACCTCAACATCTAGAACATACCTCAGCATCTAGAACATACCTCAACATCTAGAACATACCTCAGCATCTAGAACATACCTCAATATCTAGAACATATCTCAGCATCTAGAACATACCTCAACATCTAGAACATACCTCAGTATCTAGAATGTAGCTCAGCATCTAGAATGTACCTCAACATCTAGAACATACTTCAGCATCTAGAATGTACCTCAACAGCTAGAATATATCTCAGCATCTGGAGCATACCTCAGCATCTAGAAAGTACCTCAACATCTAGAATGTACCTTAGCGTCTGTAACATACCTCAGCATCTAGAATGTACTTCAGCATCTAGACTGTACCTCAACATCTAGAATATATCTCAGCATCTAGAACGTACCTCAACATCTAGAACATATCTCAGCATCAACAGACCTCAACATGTAGAACGTACCTCAGCATGTAGAACATACCTCAACATCTAGAACATATCTCAGCATCGAGAACGTACCTCAGCATCTAGAACATACCTCAACATCTACAATGTACAATGTACCTCAACATCTAGAACATACCTCAATATCTAGAACTTATCTCAGCATCTAGAACATACCTAAACATCTAGAGTGTACCTCAGCGTCTAAAACCTACCTCAGCATCTAGACTGTACCTCAACATCTAGAATATATATCAGCATCTAGAACGTACCTCAGCATCTAGAACACACCTCAGCATCTAGAACATACCTCAACATCTAGAACATATCTCAGCATCGAGAACGTACCTCAGCATCTAGAACATACCTCAACATCTACAATGTACCTCAACATGTAGAACATACCTCATCATCTAGAACATACCTCAACATCTACAATGTATCTCAACATCTAGAACTTATCTCAGCATCTAGAACATACCTCAACATCTAGAACTTATCTCAGCATCTAGAACATACCTAAACATCTAGAGTGTACCTCAGCGTCTAAAACCTACTTCAACATCTAGAGTGTACCTCAGCGTCTAAAACCTACTTCAACATCTAGACTGTACCTCAACATCTAGAATATATATCCGCATCTAGAATGTACCTCAGCGTCTAAAACCTACTTCAACATCTACAATGTACCTCAACATCTAGAACTTATCTCAGCATCTAGAACATACCTCAACATCTAGAGTGTACCTCAGCGTCTAAAACCTACTTCAACATCTAGACTGTACCTCAACATCTAGAATATATATCCGCATCTAGAACGTACCTCAGCATCTAGAACATATCTCAGCATCAATAGACCTCAACATGTAGAACGTACCTCAGCATCTAGAACATACCTCAACATCTAGAACATAGCTCAGCATCGAGAACATACCTCAACATCTACAATGTACCTCAACATCTAGAACTTATCTCAGCATCTAGAACATACCTCAACATCTAGAACTTATCTCAGCATCTAGAACATACCCAAACATCTGGAGTGTACCTCAGCGTCTAAAACCTACCTCAGCAACTAGACTGTACCTCAACATCTAGAATATATATCAGCACCTAGAACGTACCTCAGCATCTAGATCATACTTCAGCATCTACAACATACCTCAACATCTAGAACATATCTCAGCATCGAGTACGTACCTCAGCATCTAGAACATACCTCAACATCTAGAACATATCTCAGCATCGAGAACGTACCTCAGCATCTAAAACATACCTCAACATCTACAATGTACCTCAACATGTAGAACATACCTCAGCATCTAGAACATACCTCAACATCTACAATGTACCTCAACATCTAGAACTTATCTCAGCATCTAGAACATACCTCAACATCTAGAACTTATCTCAGCGTCTAAAACCTACTTAAACATCTAGACTGTACCTCAACATCTAGAATATATATCAGCATCTAGAACGTACATCAGCATCTAGAATGTACTTCAACATCTAGACTGTACCTCAACATCTAGAATATATCTCAGCATCAACAGACATCAACATGTAGAACGTACCTCAGCATCTAGAACATACCTCAACATCTAGAACATACCTCAACATCTAGAACACATCTCAGCATCTAGGATATACCTCAACATCTAGAACATATCTCAGCGTCAACAGACCTCAACATATAGAACGTACCTCAGCATCTAGAACATACCTCAACATCTACAATGTACCTCAACATCTTAACTTATCTCAGCATCTAGAACATACCTCAACATCTAGAACATATCTCAGCATCTAGAACATACCTCAACATCTAGAACATAGCTCAGCATCGAGAACATACCTCAACATCTACAATGTACCTCAACATCTAGATCTTATCTCAGCATCTAGAACATACCTCAACATCTAGAACTTATCTCAGCATCTAGAACATACCCAAACATCTAGAGTGTAACTCAGCGTCTAAAACCTACCTCAGCAACTAGACTGTACCTCAACATCTAGAATATATATCAGCATCGAGAACGTACCTCAGCATCTAGAACATACCTCAACATCTACAATGTACCTCAACATGTAGAACATACCTCATCATCTAGAACATACCTCAACATCTACAATGTATCTCAACATCTAGAACTTATCTCAGCATCTAGAACATACCTCAACATCTAGAACTTATCTCAGCATCTAGAACATACCTAAACATCTAGAGTGTACCTCAGCGTCTAAAACCTACTTCAACATCTAGAGTGTACCTCAGCGTCTAAAACCTACTTCAACATCTAGACTGTACCTCAACATCTAGAATATATATCCACATCTAGAATGTACCTCAGCGTCTAAAACCTACTTCAACATCTACAATGTACCTCAACATCTAGAACTTATCTCAGCATCTAGAACATACCTCAACATCTAGAGTGTACCTCAGCGTCTAAAACCTACTTCAACATCTAGACTGTACCTCAACATCTAGAATATATATCCGCATCTAGAACGTACCTCAGCATCTAGAACATATCTCAGCATCAATAGACCTCAACATGTAGAACGTACCTCAGCATCTAGAACATACCTCAACATCTAGAACATAGCTCAGCATCGAGAACATACCTCAACATCTACAATGTACCTCAACATCTAGAACTTATCTCAGCATCTAGAACATACCTCAACATCTAGAACTTATCTCAGCATCTAGAACATACCCAAACATCTGGAGTGTACATCAGCGTCTAAAACCTACCTCAGCAACTAGACTGTACCTCAACATCTAGAATATATATCAGCATCTAGAACGTACCTCAGCATCTAGATCATACTTCAGCATCTACAACATACCTCAACATCTAGAACATATCTCAGCATCGAGTACGTACCTCAGCATCTAGAACATACCTCAACATCTAGAACATATCTCAGCATCGAGAACGTACCTCAGCATCTAAAACATACCTCAACATCTACAATGTACCTCAACATGTAGAACATACCTCAGCATCTAGAACATACCTCAACATCTACAATGTACCTCAACATCTAGATCTTATCTCAGCATCTAGAACATACCTCAACATCTAGAACTTATCTCAGCGTCTAAAACCTACTTAAACATCTAGACTGTACCTCAACATCTAGAATATATATCAGCATCTAGAACGTACATCAGCATCTAGAATGTACTTCAACATCTAGACTGTACCTCAACATCTAGAATATATCTCAGCATCAACAGACATCAACATGTAGAACGTACCTCAGCATCTAGAACATACCTCAACATCTAGAACATACCTCAACATCTAGAACACATCTCAGCATCTAGAACATATCTCTGCATCAACAGACCTCAACATGTAGAATGTACCTCAGCATCTAGAACATACCTCAGCATCTAGAACATACCTCAACATCTAGAACACATCTCAGCATCTAGGATATACCTCAACATCTAGAACATATCTCAGCGTCAACAGACCTCAACATATAGAACGTACCTCAGCATCTAGAACATACCTCAACATCTAGAACACATCTCAGCATCTAGAACATACCTCAACATCTAGAACATAGCTCAGCATCGAGAACATACCTCAACATCTACAATGTACCTCAACATCTAGATCTTATCTCAGCATCTAGAACATACCTCAACATCTAGAACTTATCTCAGCATCTAGAACATACCCAAACATCTAGAGTGTAACTCAGCGTCTAAAACCTACCTCAGCAACTAGACTGTACCTCAACATCTAGAATATATATCAGCATCTAGAACGTACCTCAGCATCTAGAACATACTTCAGCATCTACAACATACCTCAACATCTAGAACATATCTCAGCATCGAGAACGTACCTCAGCATCTAGAACATACCTCAACATCTAGAACATATCTCAGCATCGAGAACGTACCTCAGCATCTAGAACATACCTCAACATCTACAATGTACCTCAACATGTAGAACATACCTCAGCATCTAGAACATACCTCAACATCTACAATGTACCTCAACATCTAGAACTTATCTCAGCATCTAGAACATACCTCAACATCTAGAACTTATCTCAGCGTCTAAAACCTACTTCAACATCTAGACTGTACCTCAACATCTAGAATATATATCAGCATCTAGAACGTACATCAGCATCTACAATGTACCTCAACATCTAGAATATATATCAGCATCTAGAACGTACCTCAGCATCTAGAACATACCTCAGCATCTAGAATGTACTTCAACATCTAGACTGTACCTCAACATCTAGAATATATCTCAGCATCAACAGACATCAACATGTAGAACGTACCTCAGCATCTAGAACATACCTCAACATCTAGAACATACCTCAACATCTAGAACACATCTCAGCATCTAGAACATACCTCAACATGTAGAACATACCTCAGCATCTAGAACATACCTCAACATCTACAATGTACCTCAACATCTAGAACTTATCTCAGCATCTAGAACATACCTCAACATCTAGAACTTATCTCAGCGTCTAAAACCTACTTCAACATCTAGACTGTACCTCAACATCTAGAATATATATCAGCATCTAGAACGTACATCAGCATCTAGAATGTACCTCAACATCTAGAATATATATCAGCATCTAGAACGTACCTCAGCATCTAGAACATACCTCAGCATCTAGAATGTACTTCAACGTCTAGACTGTACCTCAACGTCTAGAATATATCTCAGCATCAACAGACATCAACATGTAGAACGTACCTCAGCATCTAGAACATACCTCAACATCTAGAACATACCTCAACATCTAGAACACATCTCAGCATCTAGAACATACCTCAACATCTAGAACATATCTCAGCATAAACAGACCTCAACATGTAGAATGTACCTCAGCATCTAGAACATACCTTAGCATCTAGAACATACCTCAACATCTAGAACACATCTCAGCATCAAGAATGTACCTCAGCATCTAGAATGCACCTCAGCATCTAGAATATACCTCAGCATCTAGAACATACCTCAACATCTACAATGTACCTCAACATCTAGAACTTATCTCAGCATCTAGAACATACCTCAACATCTAGAACTTATCTCAGCATCTAGAACATACCTCAACATCTAGAACTTATCTCAGCGTCTAAAACCTACTTCAACATCTAGACTGTACCTCAACATCTAGAATATATATCAGCATCTAGAATGTACATCAGCATCTAGAATGTAGCTCAACATCTAGAATATATATCAGCATCTAGAATGTACTTCAACATCTAGACTGTACCTCAACATCTAGAACTTATCTCAGCATCTAGAACATACCTCAACATCTAGAACTTATCTCAGCGTCTAAAACCTACTTCAACATCTAGACTGTACCTCAACATCTAGAATATATATCAGCATCTAGAACGTACATCAGCATCTAGAATGTACCTCAACATCTAGAACATATCTCAGCATCAAGAATGTACCTCAGCATCTAGAATGCACCTCAGCATCTAGAATATACCTCAGCATCTAGAACATACCTCAACATCTACAATGTACCTCAACATCTAGAACTTATCTCAGCATCTAGAACATACCTCAACATCTAGAACTTATCTCAGCATCTAGAACATACCTCAACATCTAGAACTTATCTCAGCATCTAGAACATACCTAAACATCTAGAACATATCTCAGCATCAAGAATGTACCTCAGCATCTAGAACACATCTCAGCATCTAGAACATACCTCAACATGTAGAACATACCTCAGCATCTAGAACATACCTCAACATCTACAATGTACCTCAACATCTAGAACTTATCTCAGCATCTAGAACATACCTCAACATCTAGAACTTATCTCAGCGTCTAAAACCTACTTCAACATCTAGACTGTACCTCAACATCTAGAATATATATCAGCATCTAGAACGTACATCAGCATCTAGAATGTACCTCAACATCTAGAATATATATCAGCATCTAGAACGTACCTCAGCATCTAGAACATACCTCAGCATCTAGAATGTACTTCAACGTCTAGACTGTACCTCAACGTCTAGAATATATCTCAGCATCAACAGACATCAACATGTAGAACGTACCTCAGCATCTAGAACATACCTCAACATCTAGAACATACCTCAACATCTAGAACACATCTCAGCATCTAGAACATACCTCAACATCTAGAACATATCTCAGCATAAACAGACCTCAACATGTAGAATGTACCTCAGCATCTAGAACATACCTTAGCATCTAGAACATACCTCAACATCTAGAACACATCTCAGCATCAAGAATGTACCTCAGCATCTAGAATGCACCTCAGCATCTAGAATATACCTCAGCATCTAGAACATACCTCAACATCTACAATGTACCTCAACATCTAGAACTTATCTCAGCATCTAGAACATACCTCAACATCTAGAACTTATCTCAGCATCTAGAACATACCTCAACATCTAGAACTTATCTCAGCGTCTAAAACCTACTTCAACATCTAGACTGTACCTCAACATCTAGAATATATATCAGCATCTAGAATGTACATCAGCATCTAGAATGTAGCTCAACATCTAGAATATATATCAGCATCTAGAATGTACTTCAACATCTAGACTGTACCTCAACATCTAGAACTTATCTCAGCATCTAGAACATACCTCAACATCTAGAACTTATCTCAGCGTCTAAAACCTACTTCAACATCTAGACTGTACCTCAACATCTAGAATATATATCAGCATCTAGAACGTACATCAGCATCTAGAATGTACCTCAACATCTAGAACATATCTCAGCATCAAGAATGTACCTCAGCATCTAGAATGCACCTCAGCATCTAGAATATACCTCAGCATCTAGAACATACCTCAACATCTACAATGTACCTCAACATCTAGAACTTATCTCAGCATCTAGAACATACCTCAACATCTAGAACTTATCTCAGCATCTAGAACATACCTCAACATCTAGAACTTATCTCAGCATCTAGAACATACCTAAACATCTAGAACATATCTCAGCATCAAGAATGTACCTCAGCATCTAGAATGCACCTCAGCATCTAGAATATACCTCAGCATCTAGAACATACCTCAACATCTACAATGTACCTCAACATCTAGAACATACCTCAACATCTACAATGTACCTCAACATCTAGAACTTATCTCAGCATCTAGAACATACTTCAACATCTAGAACTTATCACAGCATCTAGAACATACCTCAACATCTAGAATATATCTCAGCATCAACAGACATCAACATGTAGAACGTACCTCAGCATCTAGAACATACCTCAACATCTAGAACATACCTCAACATCTAGAACACATCTCAGCATCTAGAACATACCTCAACATCTAGAACATATCTCAGCATAAACAGACCTCAACATGTAGAATGTACCTCAGCATCTAGAACATACCTTAGCATCTAGAACATACCTCAACATCTAGAACACATCTCAGCATCAAGAATGTACCTCAGCATCTAGAATGCACCTCAGCATCTAGAATATACCTCAGCATCTAGAACATACCTCAACATCTACAATGTACCTCAACATCTAGAACTTATCTCAGCATCTAGAACATACCTCAACATCTAGAACTTATCTCAGCATCTAGAACATACCTCAACATCTAGAACTTATCTCAGCGTCTAAAACCTACTTCAACATCTAGACTGTACCTCAACATCTAGAATATATATCAGCATCTAGAACGTACATCAGCATCTAGAATGTAGCTCAACATCTAGAATATATATCAGCATCTAGAACGTACCTCAGCATCTAGAACATACCTCAGCATCTAGAATGTACTTCAACATCTAGACTGTACCTCAACATCTAGAACTTATCTCAGCATCTAGAACATACCTCAACATCTAGAACTTATCTCAGCGTCTAAAACCTACTTCAACATCTAGACTGTACCTCAACATCTAGAATATATATCAGCATCTAGAACGTACATCAGCATCTAGAATGTACCTCAACATCTAGAACATATCTCAGCATCAAGAATGTACCTCAGCATCTAGAATGCACCTCAACATCTAGAATATACCTCAGCATCTAGAACATACCTCAACATCTACAATGTACCTCAACATCTAGAACTTATCTCAGCATCTAGAACATACCTCAACATCTAGAACTTATCTCAGCATCTAGAACATACCTCAACATCTAGAACTTATCTCAGCATCTAGAACATACCTAAACATCTAGAACATATCTCAGCATCAAGAATGTACCTCAGCATCTAGAATGCACCTCAGCATCTAGAATATACCTCAGCATCTAGAACATACCTCAACATCTACAATGTACCTCAACATCTAGAACATACCTCAACATCTACAATGTACCTCAACATCTAGAACTTATCTCAGCATCTAGAACATACTTCAACATCTAGAACTTATCACAGCATCTAGAACATACCTCAACATCTAGAATATATCTCAGCATCAACAGACATCAACATGTAGAACGTACCTCAGCATCTAGAACATACCTCAACATCTAGAACATACCTCAACATCTAGAACACATCTCAGCATCTAGAACATACCTCAACATCTAGAACATATCTCAGCATAAACAGACCTCAACATGTAGAATGTACCTCAGCATCTAGAACATACCTTAGCATCTAGAACATACCTCAACATCTAGAACACATCTCAGCATCAAGAATGTACCTCAGCATCTAGAATGCACCTCAGCATCTAGAATATACCTCAGCATCTAGAACATACCTCAACATCTACAATGTACCTCAACATCTAGAACTTATCTCAGCATCTAGAACATACCTCAACATCTAGAACTTATCTCAGCATCTAGAACATACCTCAACATCTAGAACTTATCTCAGCGTCTAAAACCTACTTCAACATCTAGACTGTACCTCAACATCTAGAATATATATCAGCATCTAGAACGTACATCAGCATCTAGAATGTAGCTCAACATCTAGAATATATATCAGCATCTAGAACGTACCTCAGCATCTAGAACATACCTCAGCATCTAGAATGTACTTCAACATCTAGACTGTACCTCAACATCTAGAACTTATCTCAGCATCTAGAACATACCTCAACATCTAGAACTTATCTCAGCGTCTAAAACCTACTTCAACATCTAGACTGTACCTCAACATCTAGAATATATATCAGCATCTAGAATGTACATCAGCATCTAGAATGTACCTCAACATCTAGAACATATCTCAGCATCAAGAATGTACCTCAGCATCTAGAATATACCTCAGCATCTAGAACATACCTCAACATCTACAATGTACCTCAACATCTAGAACTTATCTCAGCATCTAGAACATACCTCAACATCTAGAACTTATCTCAGCATCTAGAACATACCTCAACATCTAGAACTTATCTCAGCATCTAGAACATACCTAAACATCTAGAACATATCTCAGCATCAAGAATGTACCTCAGCATCTAGAATGCACCTCAGCATCAAGAATATACCTCAGCATCTAGATTATACCTCAACATCTACAATGTACCTCAACATCTAGAACATACCTCAACATCTACAATGTACCTCAACATCTAGAACTTATCTCAGCATCTAGAACATACTTCAACATCTAGAACTTATCACAGCATCTAGAACATACCTCAACATCTAGAATATATCTCAGCATCAACAGACATCAACATGTAGAACGTACCTCAGCATTTAGAACATACCTTAGCATCTAGAACATACCTCAACATCTAGAACATATCTCAGCATCAAGAATGTACCTCAGCATCTAGAATGCACCTCAGCATCTAGAATATACCTCAGCATCTAGAACATACCTCAACATCTACAATGTACCTCAACATCTAGAACTTATCTCAGCA
>CM060473.1:29474408-29511908 GCA_030544235.1 Lepturacanthus savala
TATGTATATATAACAATGTCTCATCCTTCTTCTTCTCTGAGCTGAAACTTCTTTTTCTTCTTTCACTACTCAATTCAAACTGTTTTTTTTTTTTCATTTGTGGTTATTTTGCTGCTTCAGGCGTTTCTGCATAAGCACATTTCAGAGCAATTATCTAAAATGAGTGTGTGGCTGCTACCAGGACAAATCATCAGTTTCCTCTGGTTGCTGCTGAGCTACAAACATGAGCTGCTCTGGAGGAAATAGAAGGAAAAGCTTCTTCTCAGAGAATCACACGTCCAATTTCCTCCATGAAATAGAAACAATTAGATCTCTGGTTGAGAAGAAAAACCCAATTAAATAATCAAGCGCACAAGATCATATGTAATAAATATTACAAAAAAGGAAATATAAATAGTCTTGTAATTAAAACATGTTAGGTCGTCCGTGCCTGTCGTGGCGGCAGTCCCCGAACCCGCTGGTGGACACCGGCAGTAAGGGATGCCGTCAAGCTGAAGAAGGAGTCCTACAGAACCTTCTTGGCCTGTGGGTCTCCTGAAGCAGCTGACGGGTATCGGCGTGCTAAGCGGAACGCAGCCTCAGTGGTCGCCGAGGCAAAAACTCGGGCGTGGGAGGAGTTCGGTGAAGCCATGGAGAAAGACTTTCGAACGGCTTCGAGGAAGTTCTGGACCACAATCCGGCATCTCAGGAGGGGAAAGCGGCGCACGGTTGACACTGTGTTCAGTGGGGACGGGGTGCTGCTGACCTCGACTCGGGACGTCCTGGATCGATGGGGGGAATACTTCGAAGACCTCCTCAATCCCACCAGCACGTCTTCTGTTGAAGAGGCAGAGTCTGGGGGACCAGTGGTGGACTCGCCTATCTCTGGGGCTGAGATCGCCGAGGTAGTCAAAAAGCTCCTCGGCAGCAAGGCCCTAGGAGTGGATGAGATTCGCCCTGAGTTCCTCAAGGCTCTGGATGTTGTAGGGCTGTCTTGGTTGACACGTCTCTGTAACATCGCGTGGACATCGGAGGCAGTGCCTCTAGAGTGGCAGGCCAGGGTGGTGGTTCCCCTTTATAAAAAGGGGGACCAGAGGGTGTGTTCCAACTATAGAGGGATCACACTCCTCAGCCTCCCTGGGAAAGTCTATTCGGGGGTACTGGAGAGGAGGGTCCGTAAGATAGTCGAACCGGGGATTCAGGAGGAGCAGTGTGGTTTTCGTCCTGGTCGTGGAACTGTGGACCAGCTCTATACCCTTAGCAGGGTGCTCGAGGGTGCGTGGGAGTTCACCCAACCAGTCTACATGTGTTTTGTGGATCTGGAGAAGGCGTTCGACCATGTCCCTCGGGCAGTCCTGTGGGGGGTGCTCTGGGAGTATGGGGTCCCGGACCCGTTGACATGGGCTGTCCGGTCCCTGTACGCTCGGTGGGAGTTGGACTCCATCAGGGCTGCCCTTTGTCACCGATTCTGTTCATAACTTTTATGGACAGAGTTTCTAGGCGCAGCCAGGGCGTTGAGGGGCTGCGGTTTGGTGGCCTCAGGATTGGGTTGCTGCTATTCGCGGACCATCTGGTCCTGTTGGCTTCATCGAGCCGTGACCTTCAGCTCTCACTGGAGCAGTTCGCAGCCGAGTGTGAAGTGGCTGGGATGAAAATCAGCACCTCCAAATCCGAGGCCATGGTTCTGGACTGGAAAAGGGTGGAGTGTCGACTCCAGGTCGGGGATGAGATCCTGCCTCAAGTGGAGGAGTTCAAGTATCTTGGGGTCTTGTTCACGAGTGGGGGGAGGATGGAGGGAGATTGACCGGCGGATCGGTGTGGCATCTGCAGTGATGCAGGCCCTGCATCAGTCCGTTGTGGTGAAGAAGGAGCTGAGCCGAAAGGCGAAGCTCTTGATTTACCAGTCAATCTACGTTCCTACCCTCACCTATGGTCAGGAGCTTTGGGTAGTGACCGAAAGAACGAGATCGCGAATACAAGCGGCCGGAATGGGTTTCCTTCGCCGGGTGGCTGGGCTCTCCCTTAGAGATAGGGTGAGAAGCTCGGTCATCCACGAGCTCAGAGTAGAACCGCTGCTCCTCCACATCGAGAGGAGCCAGTTGAGGTGGCTCGGGCATCTAGTGAGGATGCCTCCTGGACGCCTCCCTGGTGAGGTGTTCCGGGCACGTCCCTCCGGGCGGCGGCCCCGGGGAAGACCCAGGACACGCTGGAGAGACTATGTCTCTCGGCTGGTCTGGGAACGCCTTGGGGTCCCCTTGGAAGAGCTGGAGGAAGTAGTAGCTGGGGAGAGGGAAGTCTGAGCTTCCCTGCTGAAGCTGCTGCCCCCGCGAACCAACAACGGATAATTTTGTCATGTGCTATGTCTAATATTTAACCCGGTCCTTATGCTTATTTGACAACTCCAAACTTAATGCAGTTTATCTCCACCCAAATCCTTTTTTTTAAGGATTTGGGCTTTTAGAAGAGCTAAAATCTGTAAGATTGTAGTAGAAGTTTCAGAATCAAATTACAATTGACTAGAATAAAGCAAAAGGAAATGCAAATTTCATTCATTTGGCCTAAAAAGTAAAAAAAAAAAAAAAGGATGAATAATTACTCATTATTGCTTAATTAAGTTTCATTTGCTTAATAATGTTAATAATAAATGATAATAATAATGGTGATATGGTATGGTAACATACACGTGCATGGATCTAATGTTGTAACATACACACATGGTTCTAATGTTGTAACATACACACATGCATGGATCTAATGTTGTAACATACACACACGTGGTTCTAATGTTGTAACATAGACACACACGTGGATCTAATGGTGTAACATACACACACATGGATCTAATGGTGTAACATACACACACGGATCTAATGTTGTAACATACACACATGGACCTAATGTTGTAACATACACACACGTGGTTCTAATGGTGTAACATACACACACGTGGTTCTAATGGTGTAACATACACACACGGATCTAATGTTGTAACATACACACGCGGTTCTAATGGTGTAACATACACACACGTGGTTCTAATGTTGTAACATACACACACGTGGTTCTAATGTTGTAACATACACACACATGGACCTAATGTTGTAACATACACACACGTGGTTCTAATGGTGTAACATACACACACGTGGTTCTAATGGTGTAACATACACACACGGATCTAATGTTGTAACATACACACGCGGTTCTAATGGTGTAACATACACACACATGGATCTAATGTTGTAACATACACACATGGACCTAATGTTGTAACATACACACACGTGGTTCTAATGGTGTAACATACACACACGGATCTAATGTTGTAACATACACACGCGGTTCTAATGGTGTAACATACACACACGTGGTTCTAATGTTGTAACATACACACACGTGGTTCTAATGTTGTAACATACACACACATGGACCTAATGTTGTAACATACACACATGGTTCTAATGTTGTAACATACACACACATGGATCTAATGTTGTAACATACACACGTGGTTCTAATGCTGTAACATACACACACATGGATCTAATGTTGTAACATACACACATGGTTCTAATGGTGTAACATACACACACGTGGTTCTAATGGTGTAACATACACACATGGATCTAATGTTGTAACATACACACGCGGTTCTAATGGTGTAACATACACACACGGATCTAATGGTGTAACATACACACACAGATCTAATGGTGTAACATACACACACGGATCTAATGGTGTAACATACACACACGGATCTAATGGTGTAACATACACACACGGTTCTAATGTTGTAACATACACACATGGATCTAATGTTGTAACATACACACGCATGGATCTAATGTTGTAACATACACACACGGATCTAATGTTGTAACATACACACACGGATCTAATGTTGTAACATACACACACGGATCTAATGTTGTAACATACACACATGGATCTAATGTTGTAACATACACACATGGATCTAATGTTGTAACATACACATGCATGGTTCTAATGCTGTAACATGCACACACATGGTTCTAATGCTGTAACATACACACACACATGGTTCTAATGTAACATACACACACATGGATCTAATGTTGTAACATACAAACACATGGTTCTAATGTAACATACACATGTGGTTTTAATGTTGTAACATACACACACATGGATCTAATGTTGTAACATACACACACATGGATCTAATGTTGTAACATACACACACATGGATCTAATGTTGTAACATACACACGTGGATCTAATGTAACATACACACACATGGTTCTAATGTTGTAACATACACACATGGTTCTAATGTTGTAACATACACACATGGATCTAATGTTGTAACATACACACATGGATCTAATGTTGTAACATACACACATGGTTCTAATGTTGTAACATACACACATGGATCTAATGTTGTAACATACACACATGGTTCTAATGTTGTAACATACACACACATGGTTCTAATGCTGTAACATACACACACATGGTTCTAATGTTGTGACATACACACATGGTTCTAATGCTGTAACATACACACACATGGTTCTAATGCTGTAACATACACACATGGTTCTAATGTAACGTACACACATATGGTTCTAATGTTCTAACATACACACACACATGGTTCTAATGTAACATACACACACATGGTTCTAATGCTGTAACATACACACATGGTTCTAATGTAACGTACACACATATGGTTCTAATGTTCTAACATACACACACACATGGTTCTAATGTAACATACACACACATGGATCTAATGTTGTAACATACAAACACATGGTTCTAATGTAACATACACATGTGGTTCTAATGTTGTAACATACACACACATGGATCTAATGTTGTAACATACAAACACATGGTTCTAATGTAACATACACACACATGGTTCTAATGTTGTAACATACACACACATGGTTCTAATGTTCTAACATACACACGTGGTTCTAATGTAACATACACACACACGGTTCTAATGTTGTAACATACACACACAGTTCTAATGTAACATACACACGTGGTTCTAACTTAACACACACGTGGTTCTAATGTAACATACACACATGGTTCTAATGTAACATACACACACATGGTTCTAATGCTGTAACATACACACACGTGGTTCTAATGTAACATACACACACATGGTTCTAATGTTGTAACATACACACACATGGTTCTAATGCTGTAACATATACACACGTGGATCTAATGTAACATACACACACATGGTTCTAATGTTGTAACATACACACACATGATTCTAATGTTGTAACATACAAACACATGGTTCTAATGTAACATACACACACATGGTTCTAATGCTGTAACATACACACACATTGTTCTAATGCTGTAACATACACACACGTGGTTCTAAAGTAACATACACACGTGGTTCTAATGTAACATACACACACATGGTTCTAATGTTGTAACATACACACATGGTTCTAATGCTGTAACATACACACACGTGGTTCTAATGTAACATACACACGTGGATCTAATGTAACATACACACACATGATTCTAATGTTGTAACATACACACGTGGATCTAATGTAACATACACACACATGGTTCTAATGTTGTAACATACACACATGGTTCTAATGTTGTAACATACACACATGCTTCTAATGCTGTAACATACACACACGGTTCTAATGTTGTAACATACACACATGGTTCTAATGCTGTAACACACACACACATGGTTCTAATGTTGTAACATACACACATGGTTCTAATGTTGTAACATACACACGTGGATCTAATGTAACATACACACACATGGTTCTAATGTTGTAACATACACACATGGTTCTAATGTTGTAACATACACACATGGTTCTAATGCTGTAACATACACACACATGGTTCTAATGTTGTAACATACACACATGGTTCTAATGTTGTAACATACACACATGGTTCTTATGTTGTAACATACACACATGGTTCTAATGCTGTAACATACACACACATGGTTCTAATGTTGTAACATACACACATGGTTCTAATGTTGTAACATACACACATGGTTCTAATGTTGTAACATACACACGTGGATCTAATGTAACACACACACATGGTTCTAATGTTGTAACATACACACATGGTTCTAATGTTGTAACATACACACACATGGTTCTAATGCTGTAACATACACACGTGGATCTAATGCTGTAACATACACACACATGATTCTAATGTAACATACACACACATGGTGTAACATAACTTACAGTTGAAACATGTTTTTCTTGCTGTGATTCTTCTGTGTTTGTAGAGAACATGAAACCTGCAGCTGAGACGTTTCCATCATAAACAAAGTGAATAAATTGAATGAAAGTAGCTGCTGCTGAGTCTCTGAGTGTCTGAGTCCTGATTCTTATGCAACCACACGTCTCAGTGGAAGGTGGCAGAACAAATTGCCATCATCTGAAATGTGTGTGTGTGTATGTGCGTGACCTTGACATATTGCTAATCCGTTGAAGGAGAAAGACTTGACCTGATAGCTGCAGGCCAAAGAGCATGACTGACGCTGCATGCACATTTGTGTGTGTACGTGCCTGCAGTGCTGTGCATGATTAAGGGAAGCTGTGTGTGTGTGTGTTTCACCTGTTATAAACTCAAATTAAGCTGCTGCACCACCGTAACTCAGCTAAAATGCTTCGCTCCAAAAGACCAACAAATCAGCCTGGATTTAATGTGTGTGATTGTGTGTTTGACAGTTTTACTGATCGTTACTATCAGGCTACAAACTGAATATTTAGTCACTGCCTTGGAGTGATAATTCCTGTTATTAAAACAGCTGGAAGATACAAAAGTATGAAAAAAGAGGCAACAGAAAGGAGCTTATTGGTTGAATAAACCAATAATTGTGTGACTGTCAAAGCAAGAAACATGTAAAAGAAAAGAGAATGAGGAAGAAGCAGGAAAAGGAGCATGAAGACGAGATGGAACAGAAGCGCTGAGTCGTTATTGTTCAGCTGTAAAAACACATTTAGCTCAGCAAGCAGCGCCACCGAGCATTGATATCAGAAATATCATCAGAAATATCAGAAATATCATCAGAAATATCATCAGAAATATAAGAAATATCATCAGAAATATCAGAAATATCATCAGAAATATCAGAAATATAGATCCAGCAAAGGTCAGGAGGTCGATTACAAGGAAGAACACGAAAAAAGGCTGAGAGAATCACATCTGATGAAGAAAAATCACTGTTTGATGATCATCACCGTCATCATCATCATCATCACCATCTTCATCATCATCTTCATCACCATCATCATCGCCATCATCTTCATCATCACCATCATCATCATCACCATCATTTTCATCATCATCATCACCATCATCTTCATCATCACCATCATCTTCATCATCATCACCATCATCACCATCATATTCATCTTCATCACCATCATCATCATCATCACCATCACTATCATCGCCATCATCATCACCATCATCTTCATCATCACCATCACCATCATTTTCATCATCACCATCATCTTCATCATCACCATCATCATCATCACCATCATCTTCATCATCACCATCATCATCATCACCATCATCTTCATCATCATCACCATCATATTCATCTTCATCACCACCATCACCATCATCACCATCATCATCATCTTCATCATCATCACCATCATCATCATCATCATCATCATCACCATCATCATCACCATCATCTTCATCATCATCATCATCATCATCATCACCATCATCATCACCATCATCATCATCTTCATCACCATCATATTCATCACCATCATCATCATCACCATCATCTTCATCACCATCATAATCACCATCATCATCATCATCACCATCATATTCATCATCATCATCACCATCATCTTCATCATCATCTTCATCACCATCATCTTCATCACCATCATATTCATCATCACCATCATCTTCATCACCATCATATTCATCATCACCATCATCTTCATCATCTTCATCATCTTCATCATCATCACCATCATCTTCATCATCATCTTCATCATCTTCATCATCATCACCATCATCTTCATCATCATCTTCATCATCACCATCATCTTCATCACCATCATGTTGGTTCTTTTCCTTTTTTTTCTTGTTTTTTTATTTAAACCCATCTGATTAAACATAAAATTCCTTCTAACAGTTTTTTATTTCTATTCATAAATAACAGGATTTATATTTTTTTCTGTGGTTGTGATTCTACTTTTTTCACCATATGTTAATGTGTATTTTAAATTAAATTCTTCACCAAACCATAAACAGGAAGAAAAGTTCCCATGATACATCATTCACTTTAAAAGTGATAGATTTTGATTGATGACATATTGTGTTCAACGTGATTCTGTAATAACAAAACAGTCATTCATCTTCTATACCTGCTTATTCCTCATTAGGGTCACATGGTCTGCTGGAGCCAATCACAGCGCGTTACGGTGAGAGGCAGGGATACACCCCAGATGGTCTCCACCAATCATGGAGCACACACACACACACACTCACACACACACCATTCACTCACACACACACACCTACGGTGATTTAGTCTCCAATTAACCTCAGCATGTTTGGACTGTGGGAGGAAGCTGGAGAACCTGGACCAGGACTAGAACCTGGACCAGGACTAGAACCTGGACCAGGATTAGAACCTGGACCAGGACTAGAAGCTGGAGTATAACAATGAAGTATTTTTATTATTAAAGGTAAAAATTCATAGTAAATATTCATATTGCTGTGATTTTATCTGTTTATTATTTCTCTGTTTAAGAAAGTCAACTCTAAAGTAGATTAAACTATTTTAAACTAAACTTAGTCCTGGTCTAGTCTCATGTGGTCCTGTTGTATCTGGTCCTGGTCTGGTCCGATGTGGTTTACTCACATGCGATCCTGACGTGGGCCTTGCGGCTCTTGGTGGTTCCTGCTGAACTCCAGGCGACGCACTGACACCAATAATCCTCTGGTCCGAACAACTCCTCCACCTGCTGCCTGGAGACCTCGATGCTGGCCTCCCTCACCACTAGACCTGTAAACAAATAAACAAATAAATAAACAAACAACTCCTCCACCTGCTGCCTGGAGACCTCGATGCTGGCCTCCCTCACCACTAGACCTGTAAACAAATAAACAAATAAATAAACAAACAACTCCTCCACCTGCTGCCTGGAGACCTCGATGCTGGCCTCCCTCACCACTAGACCTGTAAACAAATAAACAAATAAATAAACAAACAACAACTCCTCCACCTGCTGCCTGGAGACCTCGATGCTGGCCTCCCTCACCACTAGACCTGTAAACAAATAAACAAATAAATAAACAAACAACAACTCCTCCACCTGCTGCCTGGAGACCTCGATGCTGGCCTCCCTCACCACTAGACCTGTAAACAAATAAACAAATAAATAAACAAACAACTCCTCCACCTGCTGCCTGGAGACCTCGATGCTGGCCTCCCTCACCACTAGACCTGTAAACAAATAAACAAATAAATAAACAAACAACTCCTCCACCTGCTGCCTGGAGACCTCGATGCTGGCCTCCCTCACCACTAGACCTGTAAACAAATAAACAAATAAATAAACAAACAACAACTCCTCCACCTGCTGCCTGGAGACCTCGATGCTGGCCTCCCTCACCACTAGACCTGTAAACAAATAAACAAATAAATAAACAAACAACAACTCCTCCACCTGCTGCCTGGAGACCTCGATGCTGGCCTCCCTCACCACTAGACCTGTAAACAAATAAACAAATAAATAAACAAACAACTCCTCCACCTGCTGCCTGGAGACCTCGATGCTGGCCTCCCTCACCACTAGACCTGTAAACAAACAAACAAATAAATAAACAAACAACTCCTCCACCTGCTGCCTGGAGACCTCGATGCTGGCCTCCCTCACCACTAGACCTGTAAACAAACAAACAAATAAATAAACAAACAACTCCTCCACCTGCTGCCTGGAGACCTCGATGCTGGCCTCCCTCACCACTAGACCTGTAAACAAACAAACAAATAAATAAACAAACAACTCCTCCACCTGCTGCCTGGAGACCTCGATGCTGGCCTCAGGTGAAGATAAGCTGCTTTTTTAAGAATTAGAATAAAAAGATGTATTTTCTGCCAACAGTAAATGTCTCTTTTAATTTCATCTGTTTCTGTATAACAAAAAACACTATTTCATAATCAACAAAAACATTTAGGTGCAAAGAAACAAATTTCCCTGTTTGTTCCATTTATGTTTCAACTTGATGTTTTTTTTTTAATTTCATTCTTTTTACTTTTACTTTAAAGAGTCATGATTTCCTGCTTGTACAAGATAAATTAAGCATTAAATAATGCATTTAGTTCATATTAAACATCCTACAACAGCCTGAAGAGAACAGAATTATTTATTTGATTTATTCTTCCCCTGAGGGATGAATACTCAGATAATTTAATATCACAGATAAGTCTGAAATTAAATTATGAAACTTCATCGGTTATGTTGCTGCATCCAAAATGTCAAGAATCATTTGGACTTGATGTAGTTTGAAGTTCAAAATATTCACAAATATATAACAAATAAATGAATAAATCCATCAAATATTCACGTACTGGAATTATAATATTTGGTTGTAACACATTCAGAATTCGATTTTAATTAGTTATATTTATCTGACTGCCTGTTTTTGAAAATGAGATCAAATCAGTTGTGAGTTTCATCCTTTTATTGCTGGTTTATTTTCCACATTCTCACCAATCAGCTTATTAATAGAATAATAGATTAGTGCAGGTGGATGATGGGAAATGTAGTTTCTGATGATTAATTCAATTCAATTTTATTTATAGCCCAACATCACAACACATTGCCTCACTGGGCTTCAGTGAATTCAGTCAGTGACCCAGACATCCCCCGTTCTTAGACCCTCCTTCAACAAGGAAAAACTCCAGAACCCAGTGGGAGAAAGGAGAAACCTCAGGGAGAAGTGAAGGAGAGATCCACTCCATGGAGGACAGGCTATAGATGAACCTGGACTGACAGACATCTGATGATGGTTTATCACTCTGTGAGATGTAAAAATGATTCAGTCTGTAGAGAATCAGGGGCCTTGATGAGTCGCATCAGGAGTCGTCATCATTGGGCCTCATGGCTGAACTGAAGCAGTAGCCACTCAGTAATAAACGTGTAGTGGACGTGGTGCAGGATTATCAGCTGTGAATGAGATTCAACAGCAGCTGAAACTAATTTTAAGTATCTAATAATATAATAAAATGGAGGATTCTGTTCAGGTTTGTGATCATGTTTGTAGATTTTTCTCCTGAAAATGTGTAATTTCTCTGGCTTCAAATGAAAAAAATGACATAAGACACAGAAAAGAAAAGGAAGAAAGAGGCAAACACCCTCAAAGATGAATGAATAAACATGTTTTTGTGGCTTTATTTACTGTTAATTGTGATGCATCTAGGAAACATTGGCAGGTCCAAAAAGAACCAGAACAACTCCATTTCTTTGTTTTACAGGAAATCTGAAACATGATGAGTCGACTTGTTTTAAAACAGAATCAAATGTTCTGTGAAACAGAAACTGAAAAATCAGAGACTGAGAAAATGTTTGATGTATTTTACTCATCTGGATCCTTTAATTTAAACAGTTTTCAGCTGTTTATTCAGACTTTAAATCAGTGAATCATGTGAAGAACATGTTCAAAACGTGAAAAATATGTGAAGAACATGTGAAGAACATGTAAAGAACATTTCTGCTGTTTTCTGGTTGACAGCAGCTGTAAAACCTGTTTCCTGTTATATCCATAAAAAATAAAAAATCCACAGAATGAAATCTCATCAGTGTCAGAAACATTAAATATGACAAAAAAGGTTGAATTTGAAGCAGCAACATTATTTCTGTTGTTTTTGAGTGAAATAACGTTGAGTTTCTGCATCAAGTTCTTTTTTCTAACTAAACCATTGAGTTAAATAACAGAGTTTAAGTTGTTTTCCTGTATTTTCTAACTTTATAACAGAGTTTAAGTTGTTTTCCTGTATTTTCTAACTTTATAACAGGGTTTAAGTTGTTTTCCTGTATTTTCTAACTTTATAACAGTTGTGTTTTGTATTTTCTGACCTGAGTTCTCGTCCACCTTCTCCTCCACCGTGTGATCTTTCTGATGAACCCACTCGCTGTTGCATTTGAAGTAAATCTGAGCGGCTGGAGTGGCTTTACAGAACAGATTCACCGGTTTGTTCTTCACGATGTAACCCTCGTCCGGCTCAAACAGGAAGTGAGGTAACGGCTCAGGTGGATCCGATGGGAACGTTTCAGGTAACTCGCTGAGGCTCAGGAAATCTTCATCATCTCTCACTGCAGCAGCAAGAAAACACAGAAAATCATGTTACAAACACAGAAATAACATTAAAAACACAGAAAATCATGTTAAAAACAGAAAAAAACACATGGTGATTTCTTACCAGTTCACCAAGCATATGATGCATATGATGCATATGATGCATATGATGCATATGATGCATATGATGCATATGATGCGTATGATGCATATGATGCGTATGATGCATATGATGCATATGATGCATATGATAAATGATAATTCAGCTTGAAGTTGTACGGAAACATTGAAGAATCCAAGATCATGAATTCTGACTCTGAGATTATTAGGGCCCGAGCGGCGACTGGAAGGCAGTCGCGGTACGCGAGGCCCTATTGTTCTTCGTTTGACACTTTAGATTTTCTTCCGCGTAATCAACTGCCTTATTGGGGCCTGAACATACATGAAAACTCACCAAATTTGGGCCTGGTGAAAATTTACGTATTTTATAGGATTTGAATATGGGCGTGGCAAAATGGCTCTATAGCGCCACCTAACATTTTTCAAAAGAACACCCTCACCATATAGTTTCACATAGAGGAACGAAGGGCTTGATCATGAAAAATCATTGAAATGGTGAGTTTTCATCGGAGGGCGTGGCCTCGGCGAGGCCTCAAATTCTGATGTTTCGCCATGAAAAAAAAAGTTGTGTTTTCTCCATGAAAGGAACATTCAACTGCATTAAATTGATGGTGTATGATGCTGGTCCCGCCCTGAACACGTGTATATGTTTATATTCACACCACGTAAGACCGCCCCCTGCTGGAAACAGGAAGTCACTGTCGTGACACTTAAATTTCTCCTAGAGAATAACCCGCAACCGCTTCAAATTGTGTCTCTAACATCTCAAGAACTTTGTTATGAGAAAGTTTACAAACAGTAACAATTCAGTAATGGGTGTTAGCGTTGCCAGACAGCGAATTACGCTGCCTCTCCCTCAGACAGGGACTTGAGATAGTTTCAACATATTGCCTCAAAATCAATGATCGCCCCGACACAAAGCAAACACATATGCTCTGACTCGCCCTTCAATGCTGCTTGCAGCGCTAGTTTTCTATTGTTTTCCTTTTCCTTGATGTTTTAATTTGGTTTTACATGTTCAAACAAATAATCTAAAACAATAACTAAACTAAAATAAATTTAAAATAAAATGAATTAAAACTAAATTAAACTAAACAACAATTAGTGAGTATCAATTTATAGCCTTACCCCTTTTCTTCTTAACCTAACAAATACATAAATTAACATGAATTAACAAATAATAATTTTGATTGAACTTCAAATCATGAATGATTAAATTAATAAATAAAGAAAAAATGATTATTAACTATTAAAAACATAAAAACTTAAAGTTCACTTACTAATTTAGGTCTATAATTCATACAATTCATTTTATTCTGGGATTTATAGAGTTAATCTGATGTAAAGGGAACTAAAAATTGGCAAAAGACAAAACCGGGTAGAGAAGATTCAGAAGTTGACGTTAATGGGGGACGGTATAAAAGGGGAGAACTCATTTCTAACTCAGAGCCAACAACAGCTTCTCCATCAGTGGAGCCAGTTTTAGTTTTTATGAGTAGGAGACCTGAAGAAGTCCTAAGAGGACTGAAACGCTGTGGGACACCTTCCTTAGTCCTTTAAATCAAAACATCTTTTATTTCAGTTTTAGTTTAGTTCATTTAAATGACGCCTAATTCCACGTCAATGGGACCAAGGTAGGTCTGATGGGAGCACCCCCCTATCCTAACCCCTAACTCTGACCCTGACCCTTCATCACTGAACCAGAACCAAGATCCTGGACCTCCTCCACTGGATCAGGATCTCATCCCAGACCCTTTTCCTGCTGAGCCTCTGGACCTCCTCCAGTCCTCCATTAGACCAGGACCTCTTCCAGTCCTCCATCAGACCCAGACCTCCTCCAGTCCTCCATCAGACCCGGACCTCCTCCAGTCCTCCATCAGACCCGGACCTCCTCCAGTCCTTCATCAGACCAAGACCTCCTCCAGTCCTCCATCAGACCAAGACCTCCTCCAGTCCTTCATCAGACCCAGACCTCCTCCGGTCCTTCATCAGACCCAGACCTCCTCCGGTCCTTCATCAGACCCAGACCTCCTCCGGTCCTCCATCAGACCAGGACCTCCTCCGGTCCTCCATCAGACCCGGACCTCCTCCGGTCCTCCATCAGACCCGGACCTCCTCCAGTCCTCCATCAGACCCAGACCTCCTCCAGTCCTCCTCTCTAACCCATCAGACCTGGTCTCATCCTGCTGTAGATCTATACATAAATCTTCATAAATCTTCAAGCTTTACTTCTAATGGATGTTTGGAACATGCAAACATCTCCAGGAGGAAGAACTTAAATCTGACATTTTACTGTAAGTCTATGATGTAAAAACAAGCCTTTAAATCCACATTTAAAATGAAACATGTCCAGCAGGCAAATGAATTTCTGTGTTCGTCATGTATGACACATTTTAATAGAATCAATTAGACTAAAGTTTCAGGAAAAGATATGATTCACTTTGATAAAAAGACATTATTCTTGTCAAGTAGAAGTTAATTGAAGTTTATTCGCATCAGATTAATGCAAATCAATAACATTAATACCATTTATTTTCAGCTTCAGTCTTGGCAAAATATTCTCTTCTTGTTTTGAGGCAATAAAGTTTAATTAAATTTAGAGTGTTTCAAGCAGCTGAGCTAAACTACAAGAGAAACTAAATCACTGGGAATCTGAAAAAACACATTTCTACAGATGAAAAGGCAAAAAAATACTAAAAGAGGAGATAAAGATTCAATCAAGCAGCAAAGGAGCCACATTGAATTTGTTATTTATGTTTAAAATAAATGATCTTTAGAATCTGACTCTCAGACATTTATGTTGTTTTGTGATTTTATAAATGAGACTAAAGCCGACAGGTTGAAAGACAAGAAGAATTTCTCAGTTCAACAGTTTGATTCATGATGAAATAAAGTGTTTATGTATTTCAAAGAGTTTTCATATGTGTAGACTAATGAGACAATAATAATATATTATACCTACCTGTTCATAGCATAGAAAAGAAGTGAGAAGCTGTAATTTATTTAACTGATCATTTCAGCTGAGTTTGGGTCACTTCTTGTTATTTTCTGTCATTGATACATATTTATTGTAGAATTCTCTTCTGTCTATAATCAAACAAACAAATATCAAATAATTTATTCTATTTACTTTATAACTCAATAATTCATCTCTTTGCTCGATGTTCATGTATATTTTGGTTTTCTAGAATTATTTTAAGACTTTCATTTTCTGCTTCAGTCACTGATTTTTTATTAAAATTATTTCTATTATTTCTAGTAATTATCTCCTAAGGACTAAGTTTTCACTGCAGTTTTCTGCTTGTTTTCATTGTTTTCATCCTCATCTTTCCTTTCTGCTGCCAAATGCACACACACGTTAAAATACACACATAGACACATGCACACACATATACACACACAGACACACACTAAAACACACACTCACTCTGACCCGTGCTGTTTTGTACAATCTGTTCATTTATTTTAGAACAAACACACCTGAGTTGTGAGGTTCTGTTGAGTCCATTTCACTGTTCACTGAACAGAAGAATTGAGTCAGTAGATGGAGGGATAAGCTGCAAGAAAAACTAACGCACCCCTAGGGGGGTGGAGACAGAGGGGTGGAGACAGAGGGGTGGAGACAGAGGGGTGGAGACAGAGGGTGGAGACAGAGGGTGGAGACAGAGGGGTGGAGACAGAGGGTGGAGACAGAGGGGTGGAGACACACACACACACACACTATAACACACACATTATAACACACACACACACACACACACACACACACACACACTATAACACACACATTATAACACACACACACACACACACTATAACACACACATTATAACACACACACACACACTATAACACACACATTATAACACACACACACACACTCTAACACACACACACACACACACTATAACACACACACACACACTATAACACACACACACACTATAACACACATTATAACACACACACACACTCTAACACACACACACACACACACACACACTATAACACACACACACACACACACACACACACTATAACACACACACACACACACACACACACACACTATAACACACACACTATAACACACACACACACTATAACACACACACACACTCTAACACACACACACACACACTATAACACACACACACACACACACACACTATAACACACACACTATAACACACACACACACACACACACTATAACACACACACACACTCTAACACACACACACACACACTATAACACACACACACACACACACACACACACACACACACTATAACACACACACTATAACACACACATTATAACACTCCCTCCCTCCTATGGTGATTTAGAGTCTCCAGTTAACCTCAGCATGTATTTGGACTGTGGGAGGAGTCCTAGGACCAGGACTGGAACCTGGACTGGGACCAGGACCAGGACTGGTACCTGGACCTTCTACCCAGTGTACCACTGTGTTGTATTAGTTTAGTTTACTTTAATTATTTATTTTATAAAAAGAAAAAGCCATCAACAGTTTTCTTCTGTTTTTTATACATGTTCATAAACTGCAGCATTTATCATCATTGTATAATCATCATTTTATCCACATTATTTCTGTTTATGTAATGTTATTTTTTCTGAATGTAAATTATGTGCATTTTTTTTCAAAACCATATTTATAAGAGCAAGTACGGAAATGATGAAATTCTCCATGAGCTGCAAACTGGGCCACAGCTCAGTGACATTTCTACTTTTCTATTTTTCTATTTTTGTACCAGACCTGACATGTTTTTTTTTTCATTGGAGGAATTGTTCTTACCTGAGGAAGATTTCAGCAGGATGAAAAACAGGAAAGCAGGATCAGGAACCGAGAAGAAACAGAGAAAAAGATCATTTAATTTGATCATTATTATTATTATTATTATACTGTATTTAGACTTGTTAGCTCAGAATCTGCTTCATCATTCTTTAATAATAAATCAGTACAATATATTTTAATGCAGGTTTATTTTACTACATATGTAAAAACTATCAGAATGAGTCACTTGTTGCTGTAAAAACATGTTTTTACATTAAAAAAAATAATTTTGGGCTGTTTTGGGTTTTTGTGATTTTCTGAAGAAACAAAGTCAAAGCTTCAATAAAATATCAACATTAATGTAAAAATCAAACAATACGTAGGGTTAGGGTGATGTCCGAAAAGATTAACCACTGAATCAGGCTGAAAGGAAACTGATGGAGGATCAGCTGAGAAAATAAATTGACATCAGGGTTATCCCTCAGACTTTTTATTTAATCCCAGTTGAATGTGTTAGGTCTGATGATAACTAGATGGAGATGATTTCAGATGTTAGGGTTAGTGTTAGTGTTAGTGTTAGTGTTAGTGTTAGGGTTAGTGTTAGTGTTAGTGTTAGTGTTAGTGTTAGTGTTAGTGTTAGGGTTAGTGTTAGTGTTAGTGTTAGTGTTAGTGTTAGTGTTAGTGTTAGGGTTAGGGTTAGTGTTAGTGTTAGTGTTAGTGTTAGGGTTAGTGTTAGTGTTAGTGTTAGTGTTAGGGTTAGTGTTAGGGTTAGGGTTAGTGTTAGGGTTAGGGTTAGGGTTAGGGTTAGTGTTAGGGTTAGTGTTAGGGTTAGGGTTAGTGTTAGTGTTAGTGTTAGGGTTAGGGTTAGGGTTAGGGTTAGTGTTAGGGTTAGTGTTAGGGTTAGTGTTAGGGTTAGTGTTTGAAAAGATTAACGACGAACACGTCCCATGGGACCCTCGAAGGGAATTGCATGGTTGGATGACGTGAACTACGGTGCGGCGCGGCCCTTGGTACAATTCGGGGCCTGCTGCTACTGAATTTTGAAGGGATAGAACAGGAGGATATGAGGAGATCCCCCAAAGTTTCCAGTCCCCAACAGGTTTGTGGTTAAAATTAGTATTAGTGCCTGTGTTCCTACCATCTCTCTGTATAAGGGAGGGTTAGGGTTAGGGTTAGGGTTAGGGTTAGGGTTAGGGTTAGTGTTAGGGTTAGTGTTAGGGTTAGTGTTAGGGTTAGTGTTAGGGTTAGTGTTAGGGTTAGTGTTAGGGTTAGTGTTAGGGTTAGTGTTAGGGTTAGTGTTAGGGTTAGGGTTAGGGTTAGTGTTAGGGTTAGTGTTAGTGTTAGGGTTAGTGTTAGGGTTAGTGTTAGTGTTAGGGTTAGTGTTAGGGTTAGGGTTAGGGTTAGGGTTAGTGTTAGGGTTAGGGTTAGGGTTAGGGTTAGGGTTAGTGTTAGGGTTAGGGTTAGTGTTAGTGTTAGTGTTAGGGTTAGTGTTAGTGTTAGGGTTAGTGTTAGGGTTAGGGTTAGTGTTAGTGTTAGTGTTAGGGTTAGGGTTAGGGTTAGTGTTACGGTTAGTGTTAGTGTTAGGGTTAGGGTTAGTGTTAGGGTTAGGGTTAGTGTTAGGGTTAGGGTTAGTGTTAGGGTTAGTGTTAGGGTTAGTGTTAGGGTTAGAGTTAGTGTTAGGGTTAGTGTTAGTGTTAGGGTTAGTGTTAGGGTTAGTGTTAGTGTTAGGGTTAGGGTTAGTGTTAGGGTTAGTGTTAGTGTTAGGGTTAGGGTTAGTGTTAGGGTTAGTGTTAGGGTTAGTGTTAGTGTTAGTGTTAGTGTTAGGGTTAGTGTTAGTGTTAGTGTTAGGGTTAGTGTTAGTGTTAGGGTTAGTGTTAGTGTTAGGGTTAGGGTTAGGGTTAGTGTTAGGGTTAGTGTTACGGTTAGTGTTAGTGTTAGGGTTAGGGTTAGTGTTAGGGTTAGGGTTAGTGTTAGGGTTAGGGTTAGTGTTAGGGTTAGTGTTAGGGTTAGTGTTAGGGTTAGTGTTAGTGTTAGGGTTAGTGTTAGGGTTAGTGTTAGTGTTAGGGTTAGGGTTAGTGTTAGGGTTAGTGTTAGTGTTAGGGTTAGGGTTAGTGTTAGGGTTAGTGTTAGGGTTAGTGTTAGGGTTAGTGTTAGTGTTAGTGTTAGGGTTAGTGTTAGGGTTAGTGTTAGTGTTAGGGTTAGTGTTAGGGTTAGTGTTAGTCTTGGATCTGATAATAATAATAATAATAATAATAATAATAATAATGCATTAATAATAATATATTGTCTATTGTTACTATGTCTGAATGAAGACAGTGTTAAAGAAGGTGTGAGACCAAATCATAGAAGAAACCAATGGTAAATGTTTAGTTTATCAACAAAATCCTTGTTTTTCTGCTTGTGGAGACTGTTAATGATAAATAAAACATCCTAAGAAATCAGCTGTTTGTGTAATGTGGTCCAGGTGTGTGTGTTTTATTATAGTTTATTATATGTTATTCGACATAAGGGTTAGGCTTCTTGGCCTATCTACTTTAGTGTGTGTGTGCTCGTGCACATGACCACATGGTCACATGCAAATGTATGTGTGAAGGCATGTGTTGGCTATAAGTGGATTATAACTGTTTAAATATTGTGTTCACGTTGACTTAAGTCTTAATAAATGTATTTAATCCAACTAAAATGTGAAAATGACTCATTATCTTTAAAGACTTTTCTCTCAAAATTACTGTTTGTTGAAGGTCAAACTTTGAAAGAGCATCAGAGAATATTTGGACTAGAAGATAATGTGGGTATCATCCAAGTTGAGATTCTCCTCCTTTCAGACATGTAAATAACCCAGAATGTGTTTCTGGACCAAAGTGACTCATTTTGATGCAGCAGGTCACATTTACATCAGAAAATAACACAGAATCAGAAACTGTGACGTCTACAATTAAACTTCAGAACCAACCAGAACCAATCAGAACCAACCAGAACTAACCAGAACCAATCAGAACTAACCAGAACCAATCAGAACCAACCAGAACCAATCAGAACCAACCAGAACCAACCAGAACCAATCAGAACCAACCACAATTCAATCCAATGTTACTTATAGCCCAACATCACAACACAGTTGCCTCACTGGGCTTCACAAAATTCAGTCAGTGACCCAGACATCGCTAACCCTAACCAGAACTAACCAGAACCAATCAGAACTAACCAAACCAACCAGAACTAAACAGAACCAATCAGAACTAACCACAACCAACCACAACCAATCAGAACCAACCATCATCATTTCATTTTGCAGAAAGTAAAATCCAAACAGCAGAATAATTCGAGCTGGGATCATGCTGATTATCAGCTGATTATCAGCTGATTATCAGCTGATTACTGATTGATTACTGATTGATTACTGATTGATTACTCCCTGGTTGTGGCACCTTTTAGCTACCATTGACCCATTGACCTATCAGGATTTTAGATTTGAACGACTTCCTGAGAGAGTTAATGAGCAGTTAACGAGCGGTTAAATGACTCAAGAAACTGATAAAAGGCTTTTGTTGTTCCTGAGATCATTAAACCAATCAGAGGTCCTGAAGCCCCTCATGTGACTTCCACTTCCTCAGAGGGAGTGTGTGTGTGTGTGTGTGTGTGTGTGTGTGTGTGTGTGTGTGTGTGTGTGTGTGTGTGTGTGTGTGTGTGTGTGTGTGTGTGTGTGTGTGTGTGTGTGTGTACAATCACATAACGTGAAAGGTTACACATAGCAACTAGTTATTTGTTTATTTATTTAAATATTTATTTATTTACCTATCTATCTTGTGGTATGAATAAAAATGTTCTGCCTTCAACTGTGTGTATTTGATATATTGTTAGGTCTAAATTCAACATATCATCATGATGATCAGGATAAAATAAACAAAAAAAGCTGATCCTCATTAAACTTTAACTCAAGCCAGAGATTTTTAAATGGACATTTATTCACAAATAGCGAGAATATATTCACACATTTACCTATTAAATTATAGTGTAAAATAAACTAAAATAAATACAACAAAACAGAAACAGACCAGAAAAGCAAAAAAAAAGCAAAAAAAGACCAAAAATAACAAAATGACAAGAAACTTCACATCAGAACAAAGAAGAAGAGGAAGAGCTGTGTCATCATTAATAACACACACTCTATAACACACACACACACACACACACACACACACACACACACACACACACACACACTCCAGCCTGTTAAAGTGTAAATTCTAATTAAACACTAACAGCAGCTTTAATGATGCATTAACACTTAATATTAAATTTAACTGAAATTTATTGCAGCTTTTATGATGAAATTATTTCAGCTTCAGAAGACTCAACACTAAACACACACAAAAAGATTATATATATATATATATATATATATATATATATATATATATATATACACAATCACCTGCCACTTTATTAGGTCCACCTGTCCAACTGCTCGTTAACACTTAATTTCTAATCAGCCAATCACATGGCAGCAACTCAGTGCATTTAGTCATGTAGACATGGTCAAGACAATCTCCTGCAGTTCAAACCAGCATCAGTTTGGGGAAGAAAGGTGATTTGAGTGACTTTGAACGTGGCATGGTTGTTGGTGCCAGAAGGGCTGGTCTGAGTATTTCAGAAACTGCTGATCTACTGGGATTTTCACGCACAACCATCTCTAGGGTTTACAGAGAATGGTCCGAAAAAGAACAAATATCCAGTGAGCGGCAGTTCTGTGGGCGGAAATGCCATGTTGATGCCAGAGGTCAGAGGAGAATGGCCAGACTGGTTGGAGCTGATAGAAAGGCAACAGTGACTCAAATAACCACCCGTTACAACCAAGGTAGGCAGAAGAGCATCTCTGAACACACAGTACGTCCAACTTTGAGGCAGATGGGCTACAGCAGCAGAAGACCACGCCGGGTGCCACTCCTTTCAGCTAAGAACAGGAAACTGAGGCTACATTTTGCACAAGCTCATTGAAATTGGACAATAGAAGATTGGAAAAACGTCGCCTGGTCTGATGAGTCTGGATTTCTGCTGCGACATTCGGATGGTAGGGTCAGAATTTGGCGTCAACAACATGAAAGCATGGATCCATCCTGCCTTGTATCAACGGTTCAGGCTGGTGGTGGTGGTGTAATGGTGTGGGGAATATTTTCTTGGCACTCTTTGGGCCCCTTGGTACCAATTGAGCATCGTTGCAACGCCACAGCCTACCTGAGTATTGTTGCTGACCATGTCCATCCCTTTATGACCACAATGTACCAACTTCTGATGCTACTTTCAGCAGGATAATGCTCCATGTCATAAAGCTGGAATCATCTCAGACTGGTTTCTTGAACATGACAATGAGTTCACTGTACTCAAATGGCCTCCACAGTCACCAGATCTCAATCCAATAGAGCATCTTTGGGATGTGGTGGAACGGGAGATTCACATCATGGATGTGCAGCCGACAAATCTGCACCAACTGTGTGATGCCATCATGTCAATATGGACCAAACTCTCTGAGGAATGCTTCCAGCACCTTGTTGAATCTATGCCATGAAGAATTGAGGCAGTTCTGAAGGAAAAAGGGGGTCAAACCTGTTACTAGCATGGTGGACCTAATATAGTGGCCGGTGAGTGTATATCATATATATATATATATATATATATATATATATATGTGTGGATATGTGTGTTGTCATGTTATGCAGCAGCTTTGGACATTATAACAGATCAGATCCAGATTCTGTGTTACATCTTCTCTCATCCATTTCCATGAGATGTAAATATCAGAGAGTGGGATCAAACTCAAACAGAATACGGATGAGAAGAAGAAGAAGAAGAAGAAGAAGAAGAAGAAGAAGAAGAAGAAGATTCAAAACATCAAATGTAAAACGAGCAAAATGAGGTGGAAAGGTCCAGAAGTTGCAGTGACAGAATGACGATGAAGAATAATACCTAGATAAAAAAATATATATTTCCACTAATTCTATAAAAGCATCTTCTGTGATTTTGTTGTTGAGTCAAAATGTTAAAGTTCTGACTTGGTTCTGAATAATGGGGATAGAGTTAGAGTTATGGGAATGAATGGACAATAAACACAATCCATTCATGTAAATAATGGACTAAATGAGTGAAGAGTTAAACTGTCAGAGCACTAACATCCTCATATTCACAGAAACATCAATATTAGACTTTAATAGACATTATTTCATGCGTTTCTCTGTTTTTCAGACGTTAAATAACCAGGAGTCGACTGCTGCTCCGTAGCTTAAATATTTCATTAACTCCAGTTATTTCTGTCTCACCTCCTGCTGCTAAATCTGCTTCAGCTTCTTTCCAACGTTCAACTTAAACTCAACGTCAAGCACTATATAATCTGAAAAAAAAAATAGAAATAGAGGCTTATCTGAAACGTTTGTGATTAGAGAAAACGTCCTGAAAAAGTAACTGATTTGTCACATCGAGCTGTAAAAACCATTTCAAAAGTTTCATCAATGCAGTTTCCTCCTAAACTAAAACAAACTGTTATTTCAGAGTCAATTTCTAATTCATTCATCAAAATAAACAACTTTTTCTATTTTGGTGATGCAACATTTCTGTGATAAAACTCAGCTGTTTCTGTATCAGAGTTAGAGTAACTTATAATATAAATATTAATATAATTAAACATGTGTTTTATTACTCTCAGACCACCAGATTCAATGTTCGCAATAATCAACAGAACTAGATGAAGTGGTGTTTCATTTACGAATATGGAATTAATATTTCACTGTAATTAATAAAAAGCATTAATACCAAGGCCAGTAATACACTACAGCTCCATGTGTTACTGGGACTTAAATTACATTAATGCATCAACAATGAGCCCAGAAGGTTTTAATATCGATCAGCTGATCAGTTCAATAAAAGGACTCATGTTGTTTCAGCAGGTTTAAGATAATTTATGTTTCTTTCTTCTAAACAATAAGTTAAAAAGTCTGTTTTCAGTGTTTAGGTCAATGTTCTCACTGATAGTTTCTACATTCTGGATTTAACATTATTTCTGATGTTTTCTCTGGATTTAACATTATTTCTGATGTTTTCTCTGGATCTAACGTTATTTCTGGATTTAACGTTATTTCTGGATTTAACGTTATTTCTGATGTTTTCTCTGGATTTAACATTATTTCTGGATTTAACGTTATTTCTGGATTTAAAGTTATTTCTGCATTTAACATTATTTCTGATGTTTCTCTGGATTTAACATTATTTCTGATGTTTTCTCTGGATTTAATGTTATTTCTGGATTTAATGTTATTTCTGGATCAAATGTTATTTCTGGATTTAACATTATTTCTGGATTTAATGTTATTTCTGGATTTAACGTTATTTCTGGATTTAACGTTATTTCTGATGTTTTCTCTGGATTTAACATTATTTCTGGATTTAATGTTATTTCTGGATTTAACGTTATTTCTGGATTTAACATTATTTCTGATGTTTTCTCTGGATTTAACATTATTTCTGATGTTTTCTCTGGATCTAACGTTATTTCTGGATTTAACGTTATTTCTGGATTTAACGTTATTTCTGATGTTTTCTCTGGATTTAACATTATTTCTGGATTTAACGTTATTTCTGGATTTAAAGTTATTTCTGCATTTAACATTATTTCTGATGTTTTCTCTGGATTTAACATTATTTCTGATGTTTTCTCTGGATTTAATGTTATTTCTGGATTTAATGTTATTTCTGGATCAAATGTTATTTCTGGATTTAACATTATTTCTGGATTTAATGTTATTTCTGGATTTAACGTTATTTCTGGATTTAACGTTATTTCTGATGTTTTCTCTGGATTTAACATTATTTCTGGATTTAACGTTATTTCTGGATTTAAAGTTATTTCTGCATTTAACATTATTTCTGATGTTTTCTCTGGATTTAACATTATTTCTGATGTTTTCTCTGGATTTAATGTTATTTCTGGATTTAATGTTATTTCTGGATCAAATGTTATTTCTGGATTTAACATTATTTCTGGATTTAATGTTATTTCTGGATTTAAAGTTATTTCTGCATTTAACATTATTTCTGATGTTTTCTCTGGATTTAACGTTATTTCTGGATCAAGTGTTTTCTGGATTTAACGTTATTTCTGCATTTAACGTTATTTCTGGATTTAATGTTATTTCTGGATTTAAAGTTATTTCTGCATTTAACGTTATTTCTGGATTTAACGTTATTTCTGGATCAAATGTTATTTCTGGATTTAACGTTATTTCTGATGTTTTCTCTGGTTTTAACGTTATTTCTGGATCAAATGTTATTTCTGGATTTAACGTTATTTCTGGATTTAACATTATTTCTGATGTTTTCTCTGGATTTAACGTTATTTCTGGATCAAGTGTTTTCTGGATTTAACGTTATTTCTGCATTTAACGTTATTTCTGGATTTAACGTTATTTCTGGATTTAACGTTATTTCTGATGTTTTCTCTGGATTTAACATTATTTCTGGATTTAACGTTATTTCTGGATTTAAAGTTATTTCTGCATTTAACATTATTTCTGATGTTTTCTCTGGATTTAATGTTATTTCTGGATTTAATGTTATTTCTGGATCAAATGTTATTTCTGGATTTAACATTATTTCTGGATTTAATGTTATTTCTGGATTTAAAGTTATTTCTGCATTTAACATTATTTCTGATGTTTTCTCTGGATTTAACGTTATTTCTGGATCAAGTGTTTTCTGGATTTAACGTTATTTCTGCATTTAACGTTATTTCTGGATTTAACGTTATTTCTGGATTTAAAGTTATTTCTGCATTTAACGTTATTTCTGGATTTAACGTTATTTCTGGATCAAATGTTATTTCTGGATTTAACGTTATTTCTGATGTTTTCTCTGGTTTTAACGTTATTTCTGGATCAAATGTTATTTCTGGATTTAACGTTATTTCTGGATTTAACATTATTTCTGATGTTTTCTCTGGATTTAACGTTATTTCTGGATCAAGTGTTTTCTGGATTTAACGTTATTTCTGCATTTAACGTTATTTCTGGATTTAACGTTATTTATGGATTTAAAGTTATTTCTGCATTTAACGTTATTTCTGGATTTAACGTTATTTCTGGATCAAATGTTATTTCTGGATTTAACGTTATTTCTGGATTTAACATTATTTCTGATGTTTTCTCTGGTTTTAACGTTATTTCTGGATCAAATGTTATTTCTGGATTTAACGTTATTTCTGGATTTAACGTTATTTCTGGATTTAACGTTATTTCTGGATTTAACGTTATTTCTGGATTTAACGTTATTTCTGGATTTAACATTATTTCTGGATTTAACGTTATTTCTGGATTTAACATTATTTCTGATGTTTTCTCTGGATTTAACGTTATTTCTGCATTTAACGTTATTTATGATGTTTTCTCTGGATTTAATGTTATTTCTGGATCAAATGTTATTTCTGGATTTAACATTATTTCTGGATTTAAATTTATTTCTGATATTTTCTCTGGATTTAACGTTATTTCTGGATTTATCATTATTTCTGATATTTTCTCTGGATTTAACATTATTTCTGGATTTATCGTTATTTCTGATATTTTCTCTGGATTTAACGTTATTTCTGGATTTAACGTTATTTCTGGATTTAAAGTTATTTCTGATATTTTCTCTGGATTTAACGTTATTTCTGGATTTATCGTTATTTCTGATATTTTCTCTGGATTTAACGTTATTTCTGGATTTAGGGTTTTTTGGATTTAAAGTTATTTCTGCATTTAACATTATTTCTGATGTTTTCTCTGGATTTAACGTTATTTCTGGATCAAGTGTTTTCTGGATTTAACGTTATTTCTGGATTTAACGTTATTTCTGGATTTAACGTTATTTCTGGATTTAAAGTTATTTCTGCATTTAACGTTATTTCTGGATTTAACGTTATTTCTGGATCAAATGTTATTTCTGGATTTAACGTTATTTCTGGATTTAACGTTATTTCTGGATTTAAAGTTATTTCTGATATTTTCTCTGGATTTAACGTTATTTCTGGATTTATCGTTATTTCTGATATTTTCTCTGGATTTAACGTTATTTCTGGATTTATCGTTATTTCTGATATTTTCTCTGGATTTAACGTTATTTCTGCATTTAACATTATTTCTGATGTTTTCTCTGGATTTAACGTTATTTCTGGATCAAGTGTTTTCTGGATTTAACGTTATTTCTGGATTTAACGTTATTTCTGGATTTAACGTTATTTCTGGATTTAAAGTTATTTCTGCATTTAATGTTATTTCTGGATTTAACGTTATTTCTGGATCAAATGTTATTTCTGGTTTTAACATTATTTCTGGATTTAATGTTATTTCTGGATCAAATGTTATTTCTGGATTTAACGTTATTTCTGGATTTAACGTTATTTCTGGATTTAACGTTATTTCTGGATTTAACGTTATTTCTGGATTTAACATTATTTCTGGATTTAACATTATTTCTGGATTTAACGTTATTTCTGATGTTTTCTCTGGATTTAATGTTATTTCTGCATTTAACGTTATTTCTGAATTTAACGTTATTTCTGGATTTAACATTATTTCTGATGTTTTCTCTGGATTTAACGTTATTTCTGGATTTAATGTTATTTCTGCATTTAACGTTATTTATGATGTTTTCTCTGGATTTAATGTTATTTCTGGATCAAATGTTATTTCTGGATTTAACATTATTTCTGGATTTAAATTTATTTCTGATATTTTCTCTGGATTTAACGTTATTTCTGGATTTATCATTATTTCTGATATTTTCTCTGGATTTAACATTATTTCTGGATTTAAATTTATTTCTGATATTTTCTCTGGATTTAACGTTATTTCTGGATTTATCATTATTTCTGATATTTTCTCTGGATTTAACGTTATTTCTGGATTTATCGTTATTTCTGATATTTTCTCTGGATTTAACGTTATTTCTGCATTTAACATTATTTCTGATGTTTTCTCTGGATTTAACGTTATTTCTGGATCAAGTGTTTTCTGGATTTAACGTTATTTCTGGATCAAGTGTTTTCTGGATTTAACGTTATTTCTGCATTTAACGTTATTTCTGGATTTAACGTTATTTATGGATTTAAAGTTATTTCTGCATTTAACGTTATTTCTGGATTTAACGTTATTTCTGGATCAAATGTTATTTCTGGATTTAACGTTATTTCTGGATTTAACATTATTTCTGATGTTTTCTCTGGTTTTAACGTTATTTCTGGATCAAATGTTATTTCTGGATTTAACGTTATTTCTGGATTTAACGTTATTTCTGGATTTAACGTTATTTCTGGATTTAACGTTATTTCTGGATTTAACGTTATTTCTGGATTTAACATTATTTCTGGATTTAACGTTATTTCTGGATTTAACATTATTTCTGATGTTTTCTCTGGATTTAACGTTATTTCTGCATTTAACGTTATTTATGATGTTTTCTCTGGATTTAATGTTATTTCTGGATCAAATGTTATTTCTGGATTTAACATTATTTCTGGATTTAAATTTATTTCTGATATTTTCTCTGGATTTAACGTTATTTCTGGATTTATCATTATTTCTGATATTTTCTCTGGATTTAACATTATTTCTGGATTTATCGTTATTTCTGATATTTTCTCTGGATTTAACGTTATTTCTGGATTTAACGTTATTTCTGGATTTAAAGTTATTTCTGATATTTTCTCTGGATTTAACGTTATTTCTGGATTTATCGTTATTTCTGATATTTTCTCTGGATTTAACGTTATTTCTGGATTTAGGGTTTTTTGGATTTAAAGTTATTTCTGCATTTAACATTATTTCTGATGTTTTCTCTGGATTTAACGTTATTTCTGGATCAAGTGTTTTCTGGATTTAACGTTATTTCTGGATTTAACGTTATTTCTGGATTTAACGTTATTTCTGGATTTAAAGTTATTTCTGCATTTAACGTTATTTCTGGATTTAACGTTATTTCTGGATCAAATGTTATTTCTGGATTTAACGTTATTTCTGGATTTAACGTTATTTCTGGATTTAAAGTTATTTCTGATATTTTCTCTGGATTTAACGTTATTTCTGGATTTATCGTTATTTCTGATATTTTCTCTGGATTTAACGTTATTTCTGCATTTAACATTATTTCTGATGTTTTCTCTGGATTTAACGTTATTTCTGGATCAAGTGTTTTCTGGATTTAACGTTATTTCTGGATCAAGTGTTTTCTGGATTTAACGTTATTTCTGCATTTAACGTTATTTCTGGATTTAACGTTATTTATGGATTTAAAGTTATTTCTGCATTTAACGTTATTTCTGGATTTAACGTTATTTCTGGATCAAATGTTATTTCTGGATTTAACGTTATTTCTGGATTTAACATTATTTCTGATGTTTTCTCTGGTTTTAACGTTATTTCTGGATCAAATGTTATTTCTGGATTTAACGTTATTTCTGGATTTAACGTTATTTCTGGATTTAACGTTATTTCTGGATTTAACGTTATTTCTGGATTTAACGTTATTTCTGGATTTAACATTATTTCTGGATTTAACGTTATTTCTGGATTTAACATTATTTCTGATGTTTTCTCTGGATTTAACGTTATTTCTGCATTTAACGTTATTTATGATGTTTTCTCTGGATTTAATGTTATTTCTGGATCAAATGTTATTTCTGGATTTAACATTATTTCTGGATTTAAATTTATTTCTGATATTTTCTCTGGATTTAACGTTATTTCTGGATTTATCATTATTTCTGATATTTTCTCTGGATTTAACATTATTTCTGGATTTATCGTTATTTCTGATATTTTCTCTGGATTTAACGTTATTTCTGGATTTAACGTTATTTCTGGATTTAAAGTTATTTCTGATATTTTCTCTGGATTTAACGTTATTTCTGGATTTATCGTTATTTCTGATATTTTCTCTGGATTTAACGTTATTTCTGGATTTAGGGTTTTTTGGATTTAAAGTTATTTCTGCATTTAACATTATTTCTGATGTTTTCTCTGGATTTAACGTTATTTCTGGATCAAGTGTTTTCTGGATTTAACGTTATTTCTGGATTTAACGTTATTTCTGGATTTAACGTTATTTCTGGATTTAAAGTTATTTCTGCATTTAACGTTATTTCTGGATTTAACGTTATTTCTGGATCAAATGTTATTTCTGGATTTAACGTTATTTCTGGATTTAACGTTATTTCTGGATTTAAAGTTATTTCTGATATTTTCTCTGGATTTAACGTTATTTCTGGATTTATCGTTATTTCTGATATTTTCTCTGGATTTAACGTTATTTCTGGATTTATCGTTATTTCTGATATTTTCTCTGGATTTAACGTTATTTCTGCATTTAACATTATTTCTGATGTTTTCTCTGGATTTAACGTTATTTCTGGATCAAGTGTTTTCTGGATTTAACGTTATTTCTGGATTTAACGTTATTTCTGGATTTAACGTTATTTCTGGATTTAAAGTTATTTCTGCATTTAATGTTATTTCTGGATTTAACGTTATTTCTGGATCAAATGTTATTTCTGGTTTTAACATTATTTCTGGATTTAATGTTATTTCTGGATCAAATGTTATTTCTGGATTTAACGTTATTTCTGGATTTAACGTTATTTCTGGATTTAACGTTATTTCTGGATTTAACATTATTTCTGGATTTAACATTATTTCTGGATTTAACGTTATTTCTGATGTTTTCTCTGGATTTAATGTTATTTCTGCATTTAACGTTATTTCTGAATTTAACGTTATTTCTGGATTTAACATTATTTCTGATGTTTTCTCTGGATTTAACGTTATTTCTGGATTTAATGTTATTTCTGCATTTAACGTTATTTATGATGTTTTCTCTGGATTTAATGTTATTTCTGGATCAAATGTTATTTCTGGATTTAACATTATTTCTGGATTTAAATTTATTTCTGATATTTTCTCTGGATTTAACGTTATTTCTGGATTTATCATTATTTCTGATATTTTCTCTGGATTTAACATTATTTCTGGATTTAAATTTATTTCTGATATTTTCTCTGGATTTAACGTTATTTCTGGATTTATCATTATTTCTGATATTTTCTCTGGATTTAACGTTATTTCTGGATTTATCGTTATTTCTGATATTTTCTCTGGATTTAACGTTATTTCTGCATTTAACATTATTTCTGATGTTTTCTCTGGATTTAACGTTATTTCTGGATCAAGTGTTTTCTGGATTTAACGTTATTTCTGGATTTAACGTTATTTCTGGATTTAACGTTATTTCTGGATTTAAAGTTATTTCTGCATTTAATGTTATTTCTGGATTTAACGTTATTTCTGGATCAAATGTTATTTCTGGATTTAACGTTATTTCTGGATTTAACGTTATTTCTGGATTTAACGTTATTTCTGGATTTAACATTATTTCTGGATTTAACATTATTTCTGGATTTAACGTTATTTCTGATGTTTTCTCTGGATTTAATGTTATTTCTGCATTTAACGTTATTTCTGAATTTAACGTTATTTCTGGATTTAACATTATTTCTGATGTTTTCTCTGGATTTAACGTTATTTCTGGATTTAATGTTATTTCTGCATTTAACGTTATTTATGATGTTTTCTCTGGATTTAATGTTATTTCTGGATCAAATGTTATTTCTGGATTTAACATTATTTCTGGATTTAAATTTATTTCTGATATTTTCTCTGGATTTAACGTTATTTCTGGATTTATCATTATTTCTGATATTTTCTCTGGATTTAACATTATTTCTGGATTTAAATTTATTTCTGATATTTTCTCTGGATTTAACGTTATTTCTGGATTTATCATTATTTCTGATATTTTCTCTGGATTTAACGTTATTTCTGGATTTATCGTTATTTCTGATATTTTCTCTGGATTTAACGTTATTTCTGCATTTAACATTATTTCTGATGTTTTCTCTGGATTTAACGTTATTTCTGGATCAAGTGTTTTCTGGATTTAACGTTATTTCTGGATTTAACGTTATTTCTGGATTTAACGTTATTTCTGGATTTAAAGTTATTTCTGCATTTAATGTTATTTCTGGATTTAACGTTATTTCTGGATCAAATGTTATTTCTGGATTTAACGTTATTTCTGGATTTAACGTTATTTCTGGATTTAACGTTATTTCTGGATTTAACATTATTTCTGGATTTAACATTATTTCTGGATTTAACGTTATTTCTGATGTTTTCTCTGGATTTAATGTTATTTCTGCATTTAACGTTATTTCTGAATTTAACGTTATTTCTGGATTTAACATTATTTCTGATGTTTTCTCTGGATTTAACGTTATTTCTGGATTTAATGTTATTTCTGCATTTAACGTTATTTATGATGTTTTCTCTGGATTTAATGTTATTTCTGGATCAAATGTTATTTCTGGATTTAACATTATTTCTGGATTTAAATTTATTTCTGATATTTTCTCTGGATTTAACGTTATTTCTGGATTTATCATTATTTCTGATATTTTCTCTGGATTTAACGTTATTTCTGGATTTATCATTATTTCTGATATTTTCTCTGGATTTAACATTATTTCTGGATTTATCGTTATTTCTGATTTTTCTCTGGATTTAACATTATTTCTGGATTTATAGTTATTTCTGATATTTTCTCTGGATTTAACGTTATTTCTGGATTTATCGTTATTTCTGATATTTTCTCTGGATTTAACGTTATTTCTGCATTTAACATTATTTCTGATGTTTTCTCTGGATTTAACGTTATTTCTGGATCAAGTGTTTTCTGGATTTAACGTTATTTCTGGATTTAACGTTATTTCTGGATTTAACGTTATTTCTGGATTTAAAGTTATTTCTGCATTTAATGTTATTTCTGGATTTAACGTTATTTCTGGATCAAATGTTATTTCTGGATTTAACGTTATTTCTGGATTTAACGTTATTTCTGGATTTAACGTTATTTCTGGATTTAACATTATTTCTGGATTTAACATTATTTCTGGATTTAACGTTATTTCTGATGTTTTCTCTGGATTTAATGTTATTTCTGCATTTAACGTTATTTCTGAATTTAACGTTATTTCTGGATTTAACATTATTTCTGATGTTTTCTCTGGATTTAACGTTATTTCTGGATTTAATGTTATTTCTGCATTTAACGTTATTTATGATGTTTTCTCTGGATTTAATGTTATTTCTGGATCAAATGTTATTTCTGGATTTAACATTATTTCTGGATTTAAATTTATTTCTGATATTTTCTCTGGATTTAACGTTATTTCTGGATTTATCATTATTTCTGATATTTTCTCTGGATTTAACGTTATTTCTGGATTTATCATTATTTCTGATATTTTCTCTGGATTTAACATTATTTCTGGATTTATCGTTATTTCTGATTTTTCTCTGGATTTAACATTATTTCTGGATTTATAGTTATTTCTGATATTTTCTCTGGATTTAACGTTATTTCTGGATTTATCGTTATTTCTGATATTTTCTCTGGATTTAACGTTATTTCTGGATTTATTGTTATTTCTGGACCACCCAGGCTCCACTAGAATAAAACCACCAGCTGGATGGACATAATCGGCCTCACAGCAATCAACCCCAATTACTGAGCAGCTAATTAGCTCCAGAGCAATCAAGCAGCTGTTAAAGAACAGGCTGCAACATGCAGGAAGCTGCTGATCACTGCTCGTTATCTGATCAGCTGATTAATTAATTAATTAATGATCATCCCCAGCCCACTGTTGTGGATGGTGAGGAATTAAAGGTCAAATATATTTTACAGGAGTAAATCAGGTATAAATGAAATGTGAAATCCCTGCATTGATGCTACAAACATTCATAAAACAACTAAGATGATCCAAAATATTTTCATCCAACTTCAAGAAACAGTTCAAAAGATTCAAGAAGATTCTGCAAATAATCAGTGACATGTTCAGGTTGTTGGTTTGTCAGCAGATGAATAAAATATGTTCAATATGTTAAATATGTTCAATAAGTTCAATAAGTTCAATAAGTTAAATATGTTAAATATGTTAAATATGTTAAATATGTTCAATAAGTTAAATGTTAAATATGTTAAATATGTTAAATAAGTTAAATATGTTCAATATGTTCAATATGTTCAATATGTTCAATATGTTCAATAAGTTAAATATGTTAAATAAGTTAAATATTTTAAATATGTTAAATATGTTCAATAAGTTAAATGTTAAATATGTTAAATATGTTCAATAAGTTAAATATGTTAAATATGTTCAATAAGTTAAATGTTAAATATGTTCAATATGTTAAATATGTTAAATATGTTCAATAAGTTAAATATGTTAAATATGTTAAATAAGTTAAATAAGTTAAATATGTTAAATATGTTAAATATGTTAAATATGTTCAATAAGTTAAATATGTTCAATAAGTTAAACATGTTAAATATGTTAAATATGTTAAATATGTTCAATAAGTTAAATGTTAAATATGTTCAATATGTTAAATATGTTCAATAAGTTAAATATGTTAAATAAGTTAAATGTTAAATATGTTCAATATGTTCAATATGTTCAATAAGTTAAATAAGTTAAATATGTTAAATATGTTAAATATGTTAAATATGTTCAATAAGTTAAATATGTTAAATAAGTTAAATATGTTAAATATGTTAAATAAGTTAAATAAGTTAAATAAGTTAAATATGTTAAATATGTTAAATATGTTCAATAAGTTAAATATGTTAAATAAGTTAAATATTTTAAATATGTTAAATATGTTCAATAAGTTAAATGTTAAATATGTTAAATATGTTAAATATGTTCAATAAGTTAAATATGTTAAATATGTTAAATAAGTTAAATAAGTTAAATATGTTCAATATGTTCAATATGTTCAATATGTTCAATATGTTCAATATGTTCAATAAGTTAAATATGTTAAATAAGTTAAATATTTTAAATATGTTAAATATGTTCAATAAGTTAAATGTTAAATATGTTAAATATGTTCAATAAGTTAAATATGTTAAATATGTTCAATAAGTTAAATGTTAAATATGTTCAATATGTTAAATATGTTAAATATGTTCAATAAGTTAAATATGTTAAATATGTTAAATAAGTTAAATAAGTTAAATAAGTTAAATATGTTAAATATGTTAAATATGTTCAATAAGTTAAATATGTTCAATAAGTTAAACATGTTAAATATGTTAAATATGTTAAATATGTTCAATAAGTTAAATGTTAAATATGTTCAATATGTTAAATATGTTCAATAAGTTAAATATGTTAAATAAGTTAAATGTTAAATATGTTCAATATGTTAAATATGTTCAATAAGTTAAATAAGTTAAATATGTTAAATATGTTAAATATGTTAAATATGTTCAATAAGTTAAATATGTTAAATAAGTTAATATGTTAAATATGTTAAATAAGTTAAATAAGTTAAATAAGTTAAATATGTTAAATAAGTTAAATAAGTTAAATATGTTAAATAAGTTAAATATGTTCAATAAGTTAAATGTTGAATAAGTTAAATATGTTAAATGTTAAGTTAAATATGTTCAATAAGTTAAATGTTGAATATGTTGAATACTGATGGAGGCAAGAAGAGAAAATAAGAAAAATATATTTGTTGAAAAGCTGCAAATCTACTCAAAGGTCTAATTATTATAATATTACTATAAATCAATCAGAGGGATAGAATTAAATGATATTTGATATTTTATGACCATCCATTTTATTCATTTATTCTATCATTAATCATGTAAATTATCCATCTCTGTCGTAACCTACATTTAATATTAAGATGAAATATATCTTAGTAATAATAATAATAATAATAATAATCACAGGAGACAGACATTTGGAAATAAATTTGTTCATTTGTCTTCTTCCACTTCTCCAGAATCAGGTCATGAGGGAAGCAGCTTCACAATCTTCATCATCTTCATCTTCATCATCATCATCATCCAAGTCCAATAAAACCTCAAGTTGTTCCAGTCCAGCAGAGACAGCGTCTCTCCAGGGTTCTGGATCTTCTCCAGAACCAGAACCCCCTCACCAGGTCCAGGAGGCTCCTCACTAGATGCTGAACCGGCTTCTCTGGCTCCTCTGGAAGTGGAGGGGGAGCAGTGGTTCTCCTCTGACTCCTGATGACCCAGATCCTCATCCTGTCTCTAAGGAGACCAGAACCCTGAGGAGGAAACTCATTTCAGCCTCTTGTCTTCCTGATCTGGTTCTTTCAGTCTCTACTCAAAGATCTGACCAGAGGTGATGGTAGGAATGTAGATCCGTAAATCCAGAGCTTCACCTTTCAGCTCAGCTCCTTTTTCACCATGATGGACCAATGCAGAGTCCACATCACTCCAAGTACACAAAACACATGTAGACTGGTTGGACTCCAGGACCCTGCTGAGGGTCTGGAGCTGGTCCACAGTTCCACAACCAAGACTAAAGCCACACAGCTCCTCCTGGATCTGAGGTTCTACGATCTTACAGACCCTCCTCTCCAGGGCCTTAATAGATCTTCCCAGGGAGGCTTGAGGAGTGTGATCCCCTGTAGTTGGAGCACATCTTCTGGCCCCCCTTTATGAAGCAGAACCACCACCCTGGTTTAGTCCCAGTCCAGAGGTTCTGCCCCTGATGTCCCACGATGCTGCAGAGACGTATCAAGCAGGACACCTCTACAACATCCAGAGCCCTGAGAAACTCCATGAGGATCTCATCCCACACCCCAGCGTTTTGCCACTGAGGAGTTTTTTGACTACCTCGACGATCTCAGCCCCAGAGAGTCCACTACTAGGTCCAGACTCTCCTGGATGGTGGTCCCAGAACCTCCTCGAAGCCATTCGAAAGTCATTGTCTCCCGGAAGTGTGAGTTGAGGCTCTTTCTGACAGGTGGATAAGATGTTCCCAGCAAACCCTCACAGAACATTTGGGTCCATCAAGTCTGACCTGATCCTCCTCTACCATCAGAACCAGGTCACCACCAGGTGTTGATCAGGGACGAAGCCCCGCCCCTCTCTTCACCTGAGTGTCCAACACATGAGCTGACGACAACAAAGTCAATCATGGAACCGTGGCCAAGGGCGTCCTGGTACCAAGCAGCTGCTTCAGCAGCTGAAACTGGGCCAGAAGCAGCGTCTAATCACAGAGTGAACGTTGACGTCTGATGTAAAACTCAGCAACACATGAA